>APFE031118567.1:87343-129250 GCA_000404065.3 Pinus taeda | reverse complement strand
CAATCAAAAGAAGAATCTGAAGAAAATAAAAATTTGGCAAAATTGTAGGACACTTAACCAAAAGAAAACATTAAAAGGCGATTCAACCAAAATTTAAATGTAATGAAGCAATCAAAAGAAGAATCTGAAGAAAATAAAAATTTGGCAAAATTGTAGGACACTTAACCAAAAGAAAACATTAAAAGGTGATTCAACCAAAATTTACCGAAAGGGTCCACATCATTTGAAATAAATAAGTTAAAAATAGGGTTGTTGAGTTTTCACCTCAACAGAATGCAAAACTATTCAAGGGAAAGGATACTCTTCCCCTCAAGTGTATCTCTGAAAACCTAAATAGTCTAAGCATCTTTCCCCAATTCTCCACTTCTCCTCCTTGCTCTCTATTATTAGAAGGACATATTAATTAGTTTTTCCTTGTGTGTATTTGATGAAGCCTCTCAAGGAAATATAGCTATCAGTTGGGTTGAGGGACTTATCTTCCTCTCCTCAAATCATTCACCTTCTTTTAGAGATAGAATTTGTGAAGCTACAAACAACTATAGTGAACTCATGGCTCTGAAGTTGGTTCTTTCCTTTGCAGTTGAAAAAGAGATCTCACATTTACATATTATGGGCAACTTCCTTTTAGTTATTCAATGGATTAAAGGAGACTATACCTTGAGGAATTACTAACTTCATCCTTTATTTTGGGACATCAAGAACTTTCAATCTTTCTCTCACATTTCCTTTGGATATGTATATAGGGATAGAAGCTAGAAAACTAATAGGTTATCCAAGGAACATTTGGAGATACAAGAAGGGATTTGTAGGTCTTTAAGTCCCATCAAGGATACTCTACCTCTTATTTTCATGAATATTAAATTTAACTCTTTCAATTTATTAGAGATATTGAGAGAATGAATTACGATGAAAATTATTTGAATGATTTTATACTTTTGGGGTGCTTAAGATGTTGTATTTATCTTATATCTTAATATAGACCTTAGGAACGATTTGTTAAGGGAGCTTAGCTACACACATATTTGTTTATAGGGGGGTATCTATAGAACATACCAAATGGTACAATACTATTTTTTCAAGAAGGTTGTATGGTCATTTTTATCAAAGGCCTAATAAGGCGGTTTAAAATACCTTTCACTATGTAACTTTGTAATTTTGTTATCTTTCATAAAATTACTTCATTTTTTTCTAAGGAAAAAAATGTGTGACATCCTTATTCCTGTTGATTTGTAGCTTCTAGCTATTCAAGTTTGTGTTGGAACAACATTGTGTTTTGTCATTTTTCATGGTGATTTAACTATTGGTTGTACATTAATTTTTTTGAAGTAAAGAAAGAAAAACAATTATGAGAACTTCTTACTCTTGAAGGTTAAATATAGTCACAAGTTATAAATGGAAATAAATATTTCAATGGAATAGTTATAAAGAGTTTTTTGTCCAATGTAGGCACCCTATTCTAGAAACTAATTTATTATTATGGAACAAAATAGTTCTTAAGTTACGATGTAGTGCATAAAAGGCTTAGACACATGGAAAGATAAATTGCAAGGTGCGGATAAACACCCTTTGAAGAATAATCAATGAAGCATGGAATTAAACATGTAATTGAACATCACAACTCTAAAAAATAAGTTAAAAAGTAAAATTTGTGACCTAGCATGAACCTTGCTTTGCTGATCAATCTGAGAGAGTCCAAAGAACACACCTAAACAGCATAGTAAAATAACTCCTTATCCTTAAACCATTGATTACGCACGATATAGTTGGAAGTCAATTAAACTCATAGCATACATAGAAGTAATACCAACAACACTTAGCAGGGGAAGGAAAATAAGCATATAGTTGAATAAATCCATAAGATACTCTTCACGCCGAGTTGTTTCTTAACATACATGGTCACACAACTTCGTTGCAACAAGTGAAAAGATGCATACACCCATAGGAGGTAAATAAAAACACATGGGTTTCATATTAAAATGGAATAAAATTGTACATACATGTAACCTCTTGGGATTGTTATAATTATAATGATTAAAACACAGTGAGGCCATATCCTTTTTTGCTAAATGCACTAAATATTAGTTTCAATTGAATTTACAACATCCACAACTAAATTCTATTGAACAAAAAGAAATATCACATATGTTCACCTAACTTGCCATTTTAGCCAGGGTTACTACCTCTTTTTACTTATGTGTTTGCTAACTAGGGAATTACAGAGGTGAATAATAGTGAAATCCAATAAGAGTGAAGTCGATAAACACTATTATAGCATTGAATCACAAGTCAACATAGCTGAACACATGGAATTAAATCATTTCTCATTTTTGTAGATTGGTCCATAGAACATCTATGTATAGCCCAAACTCTAAGTAACCCTTATGATGGGAAGACATAGCTAAGTTTAATTTCCTAAGGCATGCCCAGATCTCCAACTGTTTTTCTTTGATGCACACACTACTTGAGTTGTTCGAGACAATTGTCAGTCAATCTGACTCATTCATCTATCTACTGAACTTCCATTATCAAAAAGATTGCACTAGCTATTTCCAAAGGATTTGAAGGGAGGATGAACATGATTTTCCCACCCCCCACCTGGTTATCACAATAGTTTACAACTTTAGAAGGTAGAATTATATTTGTACATGCTTATATAAGGACAACATCCCAAAGTCCAAGCATAGCCTTAATTTTCACATACTTAGATTTTTTTAATGGTTTCATAAAGATGTCAACAATTTGTTCATTAATTCCATATTAAGTAAGATACACACCTTTATTCTATGTTAACTATTTGAAATAATGGGAATGAAGCTCCATGTGCCTCATTTTATTGTGAGCAACAAGGTTGGTAACTAATTATATTATGATTTTCACAAAAGGGTCGGATCCAATGGTGGAAAGTGAGGAGTATTTCGCCAATGGAGAATGTTAAATTCTCATGAGGACCTAGCCCTAAAGCCATGGGTACACCTTGAAGTAGTGTTTGAACGTGTTGTTGCACCCTGAGTGACTATTAAAATTGATCTCATGGCTTGCACACACATAAGTGGACCAAATCCCACCTCGATGTCCTTCTTTAAAAGGCAAAGATCGAACACTTAATCTTTTGAAAAATTTGTTGCAAGGAAATTAGTTGTTGGCAAGCAATTTTATACACAATTATAGGCTTAAACTTTGGATGCCATTGCATCTTCTTTCATTACAATAACTTTCCTCCTTCCTTGTTAACCCTAACCTAACGCTTTTGCTCTGCCCATGGCTTTAACTCCTACAAGGGTGCTCCCCCCTAATATCCTTTCATTTTATGATGCAATGGCTTACATTAGCATATTGGTCAAGCCTCAACCATAAAATTTTGTGAATAAGCTTGATAAGATCCCTAATGTCCTTTTCCATCTAGTGTCCTCTCACAATCTTGTTCTTTGTTTCATGGACAAGGGTTTGATAGGTTAGTTTATAGGGATATGTGATTCCAAAAATCCCTTGTTACATCAATGTAAAAGAGTTGGAAGCTCCTCACTAAAGGATAGTTATCATTCAGCCTCTACGATAGAGAATTCTTCACAATTTTTTTGAAGAAAAGGAAGATAGGGAGCTCAACTTCCTTAGTGACCCCTACTTCATGGTATCTCGCAGAATGCACCTCAACCATTGGACATTGAATTTCAACCCCAAGCATGAAAGATATTCAATTGTTCCTATTTGGGTATGTCTACCCCACTTTCCTCTCCATTTCTAGATTGATGAAACCATTTAGAATATTGGCAAATCTTTAGGAAAGTACATAGATAGAGTATATCAAAAAGATGGTTTGCAATGCTACACTAGTGTTTGTTTGGAAGTTGACCTAGAAAACGGTTTGTTGGAATTTGTTCACCTCACTTTGGATAATTGATCTTGAATCCAACTAGTTCAGTATGAACAACTACCCTTTAAGTGAAAAGGATACCATGAATAGAAGCACTCCACCAATCATTTCCCCAAGCTCGCTCCTAACCAACAAACTTTGAAAGAGACAAAACAATGGAAGCATCCTATTTGATAAGGAAAAGATCATGGGAACTCAATCCACGCTAGATAATTTAGTTGTAAGAGAAGGAAAGAATTTGAAATATTAGGCAGGTTCCAACCATCCTAAGGGGGGACCCCTCAAACCCAAGCCTAAATAATGAAGGTTATTTCATGGAATTGTAGAGGTTTGGGAAGCAAAAACAAGTTAGAATTTGTCAAATAAGTAATCAAAGTTGAGAAACCCCAAATCCTCCTATTTCAATATATGAAACTAAAGGATGTTAATATCCTTCAAGAAAGTACAAGACTTTGGACGAATGAATGCTTGAGTGTTGGAAACCTTACCGATTGATACCGAACAGGAAGGAGTTCCTACAGCTACTCACAAGGAGGGGCCTACTCACAGAGGCTACAGGTCACAGGGACTAATCCACAGGGAGAGGGAGGGGGCACACAGATACACATAGAGCTAATCGAAGGGGAATATTCGAAGGGGACTAATCCAATGGGAGGGATCTACTCAATGGGACCTAATCCACAAAGGTTACTCACAGGGGCCTAATCAATGGCAAGGGGCCACCCCACAGACACCCTACAAGCCAGACATAAGAAGCACCCACCAGGCGGTTATTTACATGGATTCGATGTGGGTAGATATGGATGATTTCGAGTTCGATGTAGATGTTTATTGGCGTTGGAAATGGCAATGGCGTTGGCGATGAACGATGGAAATGGCATTGGCAAGGGCAGAGAAGGAAACAACCTAGTGCCCACCTGTTCTTAACGCACAAGCAAAGGACAAGAGGTCAACTCTTGGGGAGTCTTTAGGTACCTATGTACCTTGAGGAATTCGAATTTGTTCCAACTAAACAACAATTTATCCACTCCTCATTAGCTTATGATAAGTTTAACTCACCCTACCCTATGAATCTTTCTTCAAGTGGTAGATGTATACATGTCAATAGCCTATCCAAAAAAGATTGTTTGTTGTCAATATCATATGGAACTAATGGACATGGAATATGGATAAAATTCATCATAGTTAGGGACTTCAATAGCACCCTAAATAAAAAACAAAAGAGGGGTGATAATATCATGAGAGATCCATACAAATATATATTATGGAAGACTTAATCTCTACTCTGGAGCTAATGAAAATTAAATAGTTAAAGGATAATTTTACATGGACTAATAAAATATTATGGTTGGGTCATATAGCATCTTGGCATGACAAAATCCTTGTTCGAAGTAAATTCCTTGATTGCCCTTTATTATTGTAACATACCCCTGCTAACCCCATCCCTAACAAAGGGTAGAAGGAGGTAGTTATCCTGATGACCCTACCTCCATAGTCCAATCATGGAAATGGGGTCATAATTTTTTTTTTGAGTATTCTCAATTTCCTCAAAACTTAAAATGGATATCATCGTTATGTTTATCTCATCAAGACCTTTCCAATGATATAAAAAAAAAACCTCGATCTAACTTACGGATCTAAAAATATGGCCATTAAAATATAGGCCCAATAAGCTCATGCCACATCATCATTGGCCACCATGTCGTGTGCACATAGCCTCAAGCATGGCACTGACATGGATATTAGCCCACCATGGGTGAATCTATGTGTATGGGTGCATTCCCTATGTAGTCGGGAATTGACCCATTCAACGAAAATATAAATGCAGCTCAAAGCAGAGCCCCGACCCCCAACTTGCCATCTACTCAACAAACCCAACTCATACCTGGCCATCACCAGCGATCCTGCTTGACAATGTTACCGCCCAACTGGCTGACTCACACCTAGGCCCTGACCTGGGGTCTCACCTTACAAGATTGACATCACTCCTTTGGTCAGGAGCGAACTCATGTCGAGTTACACTTATTGTTTGACTTACCCAATCCCAACCAAACGAATCCTTCTTCCTATTCTGTTGAAAATGGCAACAAGAAATGCTAAAAATAGCATTTTAGGTACCAATGTTGGACATAGCAACAAGGAATGAAAAATGGAAGTGCTAAAAATAGCATTGCTATAAATAGCATTTCGGGATAGATTCCAATTTTGGTTAGTCCCTGAACTAAAATTGAGAATTAAAATTCGAATTTGATCTTAGTAGCTATTTGAAAAATAATTAATTAATTCATCTTGAGTTAATTAGATGGAGAAAATCAAACAGGAAGTCTTTGTGAAGACATGCAACAGTTATCCATTTGATTGAGGAAGTTATCCCTTAATTAAGGAGATAAGGATGAGTTATATTTGAGTTTTAATTAGTTAGCTCAGTTAACTGAGTTAAGTCCAGTTAAATTAGTTCCAAGCAGTTGGAGGAACTAATTGTGAGTTCAGTTAGTTAATGCATGCATGCATGTAACTGTTGTACTTCAGATAACTGAATATTCTCTCATAAATAACTCATGCATGTCAGTTCAGTCAGAGATCCAGTTGAGACCAGAGGAAGAGACAGTGTACTATCAGTTGGAGGAATTTTCCTATATAGAAAACTCATCCATGCAGAAGGAATTATCTCCTTCAGGATTGTGCAGTTACTTTTGAGTTTAATGTGTTGTGTGATAAGTGAATTCACACAGGTGGCATCATTGGACCCAGGAGAAATTGCGCAAGGAATAGGAGGCTTGGAGGGTAGAGGAGAAGGTTTGTGAGAAGCATTTGACTGTCTATGAGCAGCAGAGGGATTGTACTGAGAGCTGGATAGTTTGTGAGCTAAAGGTTTGTGTAATCCTGACATATTTCTACTTGTATGGTAATACAAAGATCGGGGTTTTTAGCTGAGGCTTTCCCCAGAGTATTCTTCTGTGTTGCATGTGTATGATTTCTTCTTGTCTATTATATGTGTTCTGATTGATCTAGCTCAAATTGATTAAGCTTCCGCAAAGTTTGATTGCAGAAGTAGATATAGTATTTTGCTTTAGTATATTGCATTATCAGGTGATCTATAGTGGGAATTTCTACATGGTGTCGGAACCAAGTTGATCAAAGCGAAGAACAGTATACAAAGAAGGGATAAGTTTCAAGTTCCTAATTATAGAATTCGAATTCTTATCACATCTCAGATTTCACCAATGGGGTTCAACGGTTTAAGACTCGAGTATGCCCTTGATGGAAGCTCGAATTATATATCTTGGAAGGATCACATGGAAGCAGTATTAGAGGACAATGGTCTAAAGGACTTCATTGATCAAGAAGTCCCCAAGCCGGTAGCAACTAATTCTACAAAATTAGTGGAATGGAAGAAATGTGTGGCTAGAGCGAGGAGAATCCTTCTGGAGGGAGTTCGAGACCACATAGTCTCGAGTCTCCATGGGAAGGAGACACCGTTTTCAATGTGGAATACATTGAAAGATCTATATCAGAACAGCAGTGATCAGAGGAAGTTGGCGCTGAAAGACAAGATTTGGATAATCAAGTGTGAAAAGGGCGACACGATCTCTACATATCTAAACAAGCTCACCACTTGCAGGGATGAGCTTGGAAGTGTAGGGATCACGACAGCTGATGCTGACATGGTGAGTCCTAAGAGATGGCATAGCTACCAAGACTTGGTAAATGGAAGAGATAAACTGCCAAATTGGGAACGACTTTGGTCGGATCTGATGTAGGAGGAGATAAGGAGAAGCACCAGAGATGGTTCTTCATCAAAACAATATGATGAAGAAAATCTAGTTTTAGAGAGTAAGGTGAGGAAAGGGAAAGGGAAGGCATCCCATTCCAAATCCAGTTCCTCCCATGGTGGGAAGAAGTTGGACAAATCGAAAGTGTGATGCTTTCATTGTCATGAGGTGGGCCATTTTGCTACAAATTGTCCACTGAAGAAATCCAAGATGGGATCCAAGAAGGATATAAAGGTGAGGCATCGGCCTCACAGTTCGAGTTGGATTTCACCCTCTTCACATGCATGGTTTCATCCATGGTGGGATGTGGTTGGTTTCTTGACAGTGGAGCTTCATTCCACACGACTGGCTATAAGAGTTTGTTTAGTAACTTAGAGGAGAAAGATCTCCAGATACTCATAGTGATGGGTAATGATGAAAAGTATAGTGTCTCAGGAGTAGGCACAATTGTTTTTCGGAGGGAGCATGGAGCTCGCATTACCCTGACAGATGTGAAGTATGTGTCAGGACTCAAGAAAAACTTGGTATCAATCGCAATGTTGGAAGAGAAAGGCTATGATGTATTCTTCAGTAAGGGAAAGGTTTTCCTTAGACATGTCTCCACGAGACAGGTGAGGCAGATCGGTTCATGAGTCAAGAACCTGTATGCTCTTGAGGTTCAAGATGCATGCAAAGCCTTGAGGAGCAAGGCAACTGTTGGAGACTTGGTGGTTGAGAGGGAGAGTACATTACCTTTCAACATGCAACACTAGAAGAAGTCTCAGACAATTGTAGAGGAGCCAAAATTGGTGAAGCAACTTCAGGAGGTTGTGGAGCAGCCACAACTGGAGAAGCTGAGAGGAGACTGAGTGGAGGCATCCACTCATGTAGAGACCTTGAGTAGAGGGAAATTTCAAACCAGGTGAGCAGAGGGATCACATGAAGCCATAACTCCAGGTGTGAGGTGGGGCAATGTGAAGAGATAGTCCCAAGAAGGTTGAAATAGGGGCGGGATATTTGAGGTACCCAGCCTCTTGGATTAGACCTTGCTACAGGAGCCCCGACGAGTAGTAGCAGGACTGGCTGAGTGGGTAGAGCTGGATGCAGATGGAGTGGAAGAGAGAACTATAGTGCAGAAGTCCCAAGATAGCACAGAGCTAGCAGGCTGCAACAATGCAAGAGGCACAGGAGTGTTGCACCAATGCAGGATGGCACAGAGAGGTGTGCAACATTGCAAGATGCGTGGAGTGTTGTAGCATCTCAGAGGTCATAGGGAGAGAACTTGCCAACAGCAGAGGGAGCTTCAACATCAGAGGGTGTTTCTAGCCCAACAGGGAGGTCAGTTGGGAGATTCTTTGTTTCCAGAGTTGTTGGAGCAACAACACTTGGGAGAAGTGTTGCATGTAGAACATTCCAAAGGTTCGGGATCGAGTTTGAGTTGAATGCCTTTCTTGTTGAGAGAGAGTGTTGAAAATGGCAACAAGAAATGCTAAAAATAGAAATTCTAAAAATAGCATTGCTATAAATAGAATTTCAAGTACCAGTGTTGGACATAGCAACAAGGAATGAAAAATGGAAGTGCTAAAAATAGCATTTCGGGATAGATTCCAATTTTAGTTAGTCCCTTAACTAAAATTGAGAATTCAAATTCAAATTTGATCTTAGTAGCTGTTTGAAAAATAATTAATTAATTCATCTTGAGTTAATTAGTTGGAGAAAATCAAACATGAAGTCTTTGTGATGACATGCAATAGTTATCCCTTTGATTGAGGAAGTTATCACTTAATTAAGGAGATAAGGATGAGTTGTATTTGAGTTGTAATTAGTTAGCTTAGTTAACTAAGTTAAGTCCAGTTAAATTAGTTCCAAACAGTTGGAGGAACTAATTGTGAGTTTAGTTAGTTAATGCATGCATCCATGTAATTGTTGTACTTCAGATAACTAAATATTCTCTCATAAATAACTCATGCATGTCAGTTCATTCAGAGACCCAGTTGAGATCAGAGGAAGGACAGTGTACTATCAGTTGGAGGAATTTTCCTATATAGGAAACTCATCCATGCAGAAGGAATTATCTCCTTCAAGACTGTGCAGTTACTTTTGAGTTTAATGTGTTGTGCGGGAGGTGAATTCACACAAGTGGCAGCATTGAAACCAGGAGAAACTGTGCAAGGAAATAGGAGGCTTGGAGGGCAGAGGAGAAGGTTTGTGAGAAGCCTTTGACTGTCTATGAGCAGCAAAGGGATTCTATGGAGAGCTGGATATCTTGTGAGCTAAAGTTTTGTGTAATCTGGACATATTTCCACTTGTATGGTAATACAAAGATTGGGGTTTTTAGCTAAGGCTTTCCCCAAAGTATTCTTTTGTGTTGCATGTGTATGATTTCTTCTTCTTTGTTATATGTGTTTCGATTGATCTAGCTCAAATTGATTAAGCTTCCGCAAAGTTTGATTGTAGAAGTAGATCTAGTATTTTGCTTTAGTATATTGCATTATCAGGTGATCTACAGTGGGAATTTATACATGCTCACCCTTGATGCTTGTGACTTCGTAAACTCTTCCTTGCCCCCATGGCCTTATAAGCCATGATATGATACACCCCACTATCAGTGAAAAACACTAAAGCACATGAGAAATTTACCCTAAATTTTATTGGGACATAATTAAATATTGGGCCATTAACTCACCATGTTGTTGCACAAAGTGTCTAGGCACCACGACAATGCTTAGCGTAAGGGTTGTCGCTCTTATCCTTACTCACTTTGTTTAGCCTCTTTCCTAGACAAGTCAAGGGGGGTAGTTCCTAAGGTGAATGAATGAGGATAGCCTGTGGAACACAGGCTCTACGAGACTTAAAGGTGAACAATTTGATGAATGTAAATGAGTCATGGTTAATCGAAATCGATAGATATAATAAAATAAGACACAACCACAAGATAAAAATGATTTTAGACCAATGCTTTATATTCAATTAACCATTAACTAGATAAGAACAAGTTATCGAGAGAAATTTATAAATGTGATGAAAGTGATGATCATGAACAATTAAATGTAAGTGCCCAAAACTTTATCATGCGATATATTCTAGCAATTAAATACTGTGAAGAATTATGAAAATTAACTGCTAAGTAATGGTTCTAGATTTAAAATGATTTTCTTCAATTACCGAGATTTAGAATTTATCTTTCTCCTATAGTCAATCTTTAGATATGACTCTAAATCATTAATTGTGCTTGACAATAGAGACATCAATACCACAAAATTTAAAATTTTACATTTAAAACAAAAAAGACACCAAGGAACTTTATATTTAGAATTTAATTATCCCTTAGGTAAATTTTTGATGTCCTATGCTTATGAAGCAAAGTTAATGTGGCAATAAAATAATTTGATGTGACCAAAAATAAAAAATCAAAAAAACTTATTAAATTTAAATTTTTAATGGGTCATAGGCCACATAAAAATTTAAAATTTTTTAAATGTGAAAGCTTAAGTTCTACTTTTAATTTATTTCATTCGCAATTTCAAAGTCACAAAAATATTAAAAAAAAAATAGTTTTTATGATTTTTAATGTTTTTTAATGTTTTAAGCAAAATCAAAATAAAATAAAAGAAATGGAGTCCAAATAAAAATAAATAAAAATAAAATCATAAGCTAAGATAAAAAATGCAAAATTAAACAATTAAAATTAAATCAAAATAAAACAGATTGAAAAGTAAAACAAATACAATGAAATCGAAATTTCTATTTGAAACAAACCTAAACCTAACTCATACATATGAAACAAAAAGGAAAAATTGAATTTGTGTGTTGTTTGTACAGGTGTGGCGGCGACGAAAGGGAGCAGCTCGAGGGAGGAACACGGGCGGGAGCAGCGACATGGGTTGAGGGAATCCAGCAATGAAGCCGTGGGAGGAGAAGGAGGAGATCACAAGCTTGATGGGTAATGAATGCAAGATGAAGAGGAGAGAGTAGCAAGGGAAATGGAGCTCAGGTAGTGAGGAGGGATGCACTGGCGCGGGCTTGCAAGTTGGATGAAAGAAGTAGAGATGTCAGTCGCGGAAAATAAGGGATGGACTTCGAACCAATTAAGGAGGATGCACTTGAAGAGCTGAGAGAGTTGCGCCAAGGGTTTTTTACAGGCGGGATGGAGGAAAAATGGGTAGCGGAGAGGGGTTTGGATGCAGGAGAGCAGGGAGATAGGGAGTGTTTGGAGGAAGAGCTCGATTTGTAGGTCTGCGGTGAGGTTTAGGCAGTGAAAAGCAAAGGGTGTGGGTACAGAGAGGAAGCTTCAAGGGAAGAAAAGTAATTCAAAAGTTCCAGCAGATAGTTGGAAAACCTCGGGCAACAGAGGAAAGAGAGGCTTCCAGGCTGCAAATGGTGGCCTCAAAAAACCTCAGGATAAACCCAGAAAAATCAAAATTTGACACCAATATATCTTTTGCTTCAGATTTCTCTTCGAAACATCTATAAAATCTCAAGATTTAAATCTTAAAACCCTCAGATTGTAAAATTCTAAAAAAAAGATGTCCCCGCAAAACGATACTTAGGCATATCTTACCATTCACAGCCTAGATCTGACTTTAAATAAAACTTTCCCTTTCAGATCGGTACCTGCAATGACAAAAACAAAACACCCAAAAACCAGATATACAAATAAAATTGAAAAACCCCAAAAAATCAGTTAAATAATTACAATATTTACAATTTGAAGGCTCTAAGTAGTCAAATCTATCATTATGCCACACAAAAAATAAAAAAATAAAAAATATTTTTTAAAGGAGGTTCTAACTCGAAACCCTCATGCATCAATATATAATATATATATATATCTTATGATAAGTCTGGGATTAATTTAGCTGGGCTCTTCAAAAAATATGGTTTGATAGTTGGTTGGTCCAACTAAAAACTTCCCCTAATGCATAAGGATCTAAAATCAAGATTTCCCGAAAAAACTCAATCCAGCCATCAAAAATAGAGCGAGAAAATAATAAAAAATTCAGTCAACTAGAGATACCTGTTTTTACGTACAAAATTTAAATTATTATTCAAACCCCAGCGACTGAGCAAGATACATGTCCTCAAATCACTCTTCAGAAGCTATCATCAATGGCTTTAGAAAAAATTATGCATGAAAGTAACACATTTTACAGTATTCCCATGAAGAGTAACACCAACATAATTTAAACCCAAAGTCTTTCTTTATTATCGAGAAAAAATATTACACTAGAGCTTCTTTCTAAGCACACGACTCAAAGATCGGATAGGTCGACTGACAAATGACCTCTTATTTAAAGATAAATCCTCCAACAGCTAGTTCGAGTGATCCTCTTCAAAGTACTCTTAACCGTTGATGAAGATCAAAATTTCTTTCAATCTCATTCGTTGAAATATTTAAAAAGGCTTGATTGTCCTTATCATGAAAGGTGGCTTCAGTGTACTTCCCTAGTGTACACCCTTTGAATGTATCTCTTTGCTCTAGTGTACCCTTGGGAAGTCCTGTAGAAAGTTGTTACATAATCTTCAAAGATCCATGGTGCAAGTGACCCAATCTTATATGCCACAACTCACTGATGTCTCAGCTTTGCACCTTCTTTTCTTTTGTGCTAAAAGAAGCATAATCTTCTACATCAAATTTGTAGAGTTTCTTCACTCGAACCTCGATCTGCTTCACTTGTCCTTAGGCTATGTGATGAAGGAAATCCTTTCCTTTTCTAAATATCACATCGTAGCCACGGTCCTCCAACATAGCAACTGAAACCAAATTCTTCTTTAAACCTGGAACATACATGAAAACTTTTAATAGGAGAGGAGAAACGTACTCCCTCTGAAAATTAATAGTACCAATGTTAATCGCATTATACCTTCCATCATCTCCCATTTCGATGTCCATATGGATGTCCTTCTCCTTCAAGCCACTGAATAATTCTTTGTTGTCAATCATATGGAATGAGGCTCCACTATCTAGATACCACACAATACCCATCACTAATTTCACCATGCAAGCAATGAGAGTGAAATCAAACTTGAATTGTGAATCAAGAGGTTCACTTCCTGCTCCTCCCGAGGCATTCTTGTCGACCTTCTTGTGCAGATACTTTGTGGCAAAGTGTCCCAACTCATGACAGTGAAAACATTTAATCTTCGATAAGTCCTTCTTTCCGCCCTGACTAGAATCTGATTTGGAATGGGATGACTTCCCTTTCCATTTCTTTGCCTCTCTAGCTAAGGTATAGTTCTCCTCATCATCATGTTTGGATGAAGATCCATCTTTGGTGTTCTATTGAATCTCTTCTTGCACCAAGTCGGACCACAAACACTCCCACTCTGGTAGCTTCTCCCTCCCATTTACTAAATCGTAGTAGTTGTTTCAGCTCTTGGGAAGGCCTATAAGTGCTAAGCTAACTAGATCGTATTCAGCAACTGTAACACCAAAACTTCCAAGCTCATCTCTACATTGGGTGAACTTGGTCAAGTACTTTGGTATTGTGTTGCCCTTTTCCATCTTGATTTTCCTGAGCTTGTCCTTTAGTGTCAACTTCCCGTGGTCATTGTTGTTCTGAAACAAGTATGTGAAGGCCTTCCACATTGCATATGGAGTCTCCTTACCATGGATGTTCAAGACAATATGGTCTTGAACTCCTTCTAGTATGATCCTTCTCGCCTTTGTAACACTTTTCTCCACTTTGTAAGATCTTGAGCAATAGTTGTTGGAGGCTTAGGAATGTCTTTGTTTATGAATTCCATTAGGGGAATTTTGAGGTCTAAATGGGCCTCCTAAGAAAAATGTACAACCAAAATAAACTTTATAAGAACCAATAGGATTCAAGATGATGATGTCAACCATGGGGGATGATTCACCATTTTTGGAGTAAAAAAGTAAAGATAATAAAACTACTCTTTCAACTCTTATTTTCAACTTATCTCCCTAAGGTTTACTCAAATTTCGAGCAAGAGTACTCATTGGATGCAAATTTTAATTCTTCATCCAAAGAGTACCCATGTTGCATACTTTCGATGGACCCTACTACACGAAAAATGAGAAATACATGAAAAAACATGATTGCAATCACGTTTTTCATGTATTTCTCATTTTTCGTGTATCAGGGTCCATCGAAAGTATGCAACATGGGTACTCCTTCGATGAGGAATCAAATTATGCATCCAACAAGTGTTTATGCTCGAAATTTTAGTAAACCCATAGGGAGATAAGTTGAAAATATGAGTTGAAAAAATAGTTTTTTCTTTTTTCCCTCTAAAATTTGATGATGTCATCTAATCTTATTTTATTATTTCCACTATTATTTTATAATTTCCTCATGATGCCCATTTTAAACCTCAAAAATCCCCTAATTCTTAAGCATGTTTTCTTTTGAACACCGCCTCCATAGTGTCCTTCCAAGAAATATAGTTCGAACTACCCTCATGTGCATATTTGAGTCTCAATCCGTAGAACGACATCCTCCTGGCTCTGAAGTATGATACTACAAATTCAATTTCTCCTGCAAAAGACAAACTTATATTCTCCTCTTCTAGAGTGATTTCTGCTTTGATACCATGTAGAAATTCCTTGTTTATTCAAACTAATAATTATAATTTACTAAAGCAATAAACTTGAATCTACTCTACTCATCAGCGGAAACAATTAAACGATTGTGAAATCACTAAGCATACAATAAAAAGAATTCGATAAACACACTACACAATGATTTCCTGGGGAAAGCCATAGCTAAAAAACCTTGCTATTTGTATATTGCATTAGTCATAAATAAATAAATAAATTACAATGTTTTTCTCAAGCCCGAGAAAGCGCTGCACTATCTTTATCAGTCTCATAGCTTCCTAGAAAAGCCTAGGCCAATACTTAACCAATTTCTTGCTTGCCCAAGTCCCTATTTGCTTGTGTTATATCCTTAGGAATTAGCCCCTATTAATTAGGGAAATTCCTCAATTGGAATTGCACAATCCTCATAGGCCTTCCTATGTCTACATGCACCACTTGTATAATTTGGATGATTATAATAATACATTGTCCTTGAAAATTCAACCAGGGCTCCTATAGTGTAGGAGACACTCTACATGACTCTAGTTAGATCCTAAACTCGAATTAATTGATCCAACTATGTCAAAACAACTTAGTTAACTAATACAGGTTGTCATTTGATGTGGAATTACAATTTTATTCCTAATTTAATTCAAGGATAAAATTAAATTAGGATTTCCTTGTTGCATTTTTCAACAAAATTGGCCTCCTTCCTTAGTATGTGTAATCTAAATATTGTGGGAGACTATATAAATATTGTTCACCATTATTGTTTGGGCATTAATCCTTCTAATGCCTCGTTGAATTCTATTTTCCTCCATGTCCATCTCTACTTCCCTCTTTCTCTAATCTCACTTTTTACAACACCCCTTAGTCCAATAATTCCTTTGTTGATCTACAAGCTAATAATCTCCCCTAAAAATTGTTGGTGTTCAAGTGATCAATGGGTGGCATTCCCCTTTCCAATTCCCATGACTAGACCTCAATTTAATTCATCCCATTGGACTAAGAAACCCATGACGTCCATTTAATTCACCCCAATGGCCTAAGGTATGCATGTTATCCATATAATGTCATCGAACCATGCAAATTTTTTATATCCCATCACCCCTTATGCCCCAATCATTCCCTTTATCACATTAAATACCCTCTCCACACTGCAATCTAGATCAAGATTGGATTTTGTAGGCAAGGAAGGCTATGGCTATCTACATGATCAATTGTTTCCTTGTGAGGGCTCTATCCAAGAAGTATAGATAGTAAATATTGACAATTTTTTAAGCCTCCTATTATTTCAATTTTCTTGTGATTCACTCATGTTGCCAACCTTATCTATTCATTCTTAAGTGTCCACTATCATCCATAGCCTATTCTTGCTACATGCTTGTCTGACTCTAGCTTGCTCTATTGTCATGGAAATATATAACCTACTACATTGGCTTCGGATGAAGGTTATTTTATAGATTTTTTCTCTTCCTCTCATGCTTTGCACATCTGATTATCCAAGTAAGAATATAGATTGGAAACAATGATGGGGACTCTAATCTACCATAGAAATTTAATCTTTTAGGTCCAAGATGAAATCAATGTAACAAAAGGCATTTTGTTAGAATTTAGCTCAAGCCATCAACAATTTTCCTATGGCCCTCCTCTCCATGTATGTCAAGCTTTGCATCCTCCTTAACGATGAACATGACTCTTCCATATCTCAATGAAGTTGCTTCTAAAGTTTCCCTGACATCTTCATAACCCATAGGCTCTCCTCCCTTGATCCAATTTCATGTTTTAGTTTTATATCTATATTCACATAGTGTTCCTCGAGATCTATATTGTAAGTTTTTTGTTGAATTATATTTCTTCTACTCCTTGGAGCTAATTGTTGAAATCATAGATCTTGTTGTTTGTCTAGGCCTTCTTTTAAATGATACTTCTAGCTATTGTACTTATGTAGCATCCACCAAGATGCGAATTGTGCTAATATAATGCAAATCTGATGCAGGAGCATTGGCTCAGAAATATCATTGTATTTTAGTAGACATAGAGGGTCTTGTATTTTCAAGGAAGTTGGATTCCTATGTATGTAATTATTAATGTTTTGAGTGGTTAAATTAGAAATTAATTAGATAAGTGTGAGGATGTTTGTAAATGCTCTCAAATGTAGGAGAAAATGAGTGATTAATGATGATGAGAGAGTTGGAAATCAATTGTAACTCTTATTGGTCTCATGATTCGAGGAGCTAGAGAGGATTCTTAGGGATAAGTAGGAGTTAAAAGTGGACTTCAAGGATATTAAGGAGTTAGTTCAGCATATTAAGGATCTAAACTAGAATTAGTTCAACATAACTTTTTTGTATAAATGTAAGCCTAAAAGGCATAGAGCGAGTTAGTCAGTCAGTAGTTAGAGAGGTAGTTAGAGAAGTCAATCAATCAGATTGTAAGCCTACGGGCAGGAACAAAGGCCACTGATACAGAAGATCAGGTCAAGGAAAGAGTTCATGTGTAAATACATGTTTATTAAATAGAGAACTCAATTCTGAGTTCATGTGTGTGTATTAAGTAATTGAGATGTTTATTGTATATAATCTTGAGTTATTTTGTGTAACATAGGTTGCAGGTGCAGATCCAGAAGAGAGGCAAAATACAGAGAAGAATAACAGAGAGGTGTTACGGATTTGTACACATCGACAGTACGGGAGGAAGCCTTTAGTGTTATAGTGAAGGTAGAGGAGCATAAAGACACGAGTGGAGTTAATTCAAGGAGAGAGTTGTGGCAGAACAGTGAAGGACCAGAACCCTAAAGGAAGTCGAAACCACAGAAAGACACTGAAGAAACGACATAAACCCAAAGTAAAGAGTAGCGGGGGTAGGAGAGAACAAATTCCCTTGATTGTGGTTGAAGTCCCGTAGTAAATCCTAACTATCGATCCCGCAGTCAACACTTACGTCACAATCAACTGCGGGGTTAAGTTGGTTGATAACCCATGTGCTAGTTGAAGGGCCGCAGACCGTAGGATTTGATGGCCTTTGTCATCCAACTGATATCGGGTTGTAAAGAGATCGAACTTTAATCTCAAGGGCAGACCCGAACATTTATAGATTAAGGTTGTATAATCCTTATCGGCTCTGTAAGGAGGTTAAAGGTCGTGCGAGTGGTCTATGCGATATCATTGTGGACCGTCAGATCGAATGGCTTTTGATCATGGTGCAGGATCACTAAGCAGCTCTGTTGATCGGAAAATACATCAACCATCGGATTTAAGGTAAGATTGACAGTGGATATTGAGCGATCAGGTTTGGACCAGAGCGGACCCGAGAAGGTTATAGGCGCGGTTTTATTTCATTTGAAGTCTGGTAGTGTTACCGCATATCGCATACGAGACGAGAGGAATGTGATGAAGTCACATGTTGGTATGATGTGAGATTGCAATAGCCGTTGTTCTGGTAGACAAAATCCACAGTGGAAAAGGGTAATCGCATGTCGCAAGTCGGGAGTTCTTAATGCACATCTTATTGAGTCCTCTAAACTCTATGGTTGCAATAAAGGACGAACTGGCATGTAGAGCGAGGTTTGGTTAATATGCACGGTTAAAGAAGTAACCATAGTTACTATAAAGGATGAAGGGTTGATATATAAGGTTCCGCACCAAAGGATTAACTAAGGATCAGACTGGGGTTAGTTATTGAATCATTCCGTATGATATTAGTTAAGGGGCCTTAAACCTTAATTTATGAAGGTTTGACCAGGCAGGTCAATGAAATTCCTGGGATATACAAGATTATGTATTTATATGCATACTGTGGGTATCACATGTTTTTCCTATGTCAAGTGGTATCAAAGTCGAATAAGGAAATTTTGTGTTATGTTTAAAGATGTATATACAGGCAGGAGGAGATCAGGTTATTTGAATCTGATAAGTAGAAGGAATGAGATAAGATGAAGTAAGTGATACTCTTAAGAAGACATTGCAGAGGCATAAAGAAAACACAGTGATGTTTGTTTTCTTGAGGAAAAAACCCCTAAAAATGGGAAAACCCCCTAAAAATGGCAAAAAACCCTTAAAAATGGCGAAAACCCCTAAAAATGGCAAAAAACCCTTACAAAGGGAAATCGCATTGGAAAAAGGAAAAGGACGGATTTTATGCGAAGGTGGAGGAAACTCTGATTTGTTGATTTGATCGATCGGATCGGAGGCAGACAGAGATGCAATATTGGGACCTGGATCTGTCGATCGATGATCATGCGATCATCGATCGTGGATGATCTGATCGGTGGATTGTAATCGGCATTGGCATAGGTCATACCATATGGAAACACCCCGGGCTCATGCAAATACGCGATTGCGATATCGCAAAATCGCATCGAAGCTACACAGAGGAGCGACTATATATATGTGTGTGTGTGTGTGTGTGTGTGTGTGTGTGTGTGTGTGTGTGCGCGCGATGCAATAGCCAGACCCGATCGAGCTATAAATGATATTCCGTAAAATTTGGGATCCATCAAACAACAGATTTCTATGTATTTTGTGTATTTTGTTTATTAAACGAAATATGAAGGGAAGCGTCGATGCGATGAAAATCGGGCCTGAAAGGGTTTGTGAATGACAATATACATTGTTGCAAGTCCGATATGGGTTGTTTTGCGTGATTTTGCAATGTTTTAAAGTATTTTCAAATATAAAAGGAACCACGAAACAAGCAACATTTCGGGAGGACCGAAGGCGGTAAGAGGTTTTGGCCGAGCTCCGCTCGAGCCCGTACACTGGCTGCCACGTGTCCAGGCCCTGGGGAGGGAAAACCACCCTTTTCGGGCGGTTAACTTTCATACACATGGGCCACCCGAAATGAACCACAGCCGTTGGATCTAGATCTTCCAGAGCAATGGTGGAGATGCGATGAGCAATTAAAAGGCGAACCCAATAGAATTATAGAGCATATTTATGGATATTTGAAGTCTGATGAACAGTATTTTGGCGGATTTTTTTGTGTTTTGCAGTGCTTCTCTGTGTAAACAGAAAATGACCGTTTTTTGGATTTCAACGGGCTAGTGGCCTTTTCTGTTACATCACAGGTGGCCACCTTCCCTGAAAGCGTTAACAAATGATTGTTCAACACTCAAAAGGGGATATGTAAGGAAAGCGACCAGAAGCCAGAAAGCCCGAGAGGGAAAATGAACAGACAATCACCGATTGGCTTAAAAGCCATGAATGTCAGAGACAGAGAAAGGTTGTTGGAGTTTTTGTTGAAACCGAGCATAAGCTGAAAGCGAAGCCAAAGCAGGAAGCTAAGGCGAAAGACCGTAGAAAGAAAAATTTGAAGCACATGTAGCCAATGGAGTCACTTGTAGTTCAAGTGGAAAGCTAGAGAGTTGTACATTGCTGAGAGCCAAAGAAGCTAGAGTCGAAGAGCCAGAGCCAAGATCTAGAGCCAAGAGCTAGAGCGAGAACCGAGAGCCAGAAATCCGAGAGCTTCAAGAGCTAGGGGATAAAATGGTGTTTGAACCCATTGTTTCTATGTAAAATAGTAGGAATTGAGCCAAGAGCTTGTAAAAAGGACTTATACCATAATCCCAGAGAGCCTAGTTGAGTTGACTAGAGCTCACGGAGACGTAGCCCAGGAGTTTTGGGTGAACTCCTAATTAATATTGTTGTTTTGTGTGTGTTTTATTGTTGCATTACCTCTTCTTCTTTATTTACTGTAATATGTATTTATACATCAGTTTGAGCACATTAAATTACAACACATAAATAATTTTAATAAACAACACCGGCATACACCTTTTGTTCAAGCACATATTTAATTTCGCACTAGTTAATCATAAAGACTTGGGAATAAATAAGCTTTGGAAGTGAGAGAGGTTCTTGTAAGTTAGGAAAGAAGCCTAAGTGCCCCACGTTTAGATCAAGTGGTATTGGAGCTTAAGTTTGGTTAACCCCACCTTTAAAGAAGGTTATATCAGCATTCTTGATTGACAAAGCAAAGATTGCTTGTCTAAAAGGTGTTTAAACAGTCAGAGGTTGATTGTATGCTTATTTGCAGACTGACTATTCTCTAAGTTTGCAGAGGTAAATGGAAAGCTATTGATAGCTCAATCCAAGAAGGACAAGAAGGAAGAAGGGCTGAAGGCACTCTTCTTATCCCAAAGGACCCCAAGGCAATCCTTGGAGCACAAGAGGTTTGTTGCAAAAGGTTACTAAATAAGCTCTTTATTTATCTTGTTGAATTTTTTTTGTTCATTGGCATAATCACAACTTCTACAAGTGGGTCCTCAAATTCTGCTTTCTTCACAAGATTCTTTGATGAAGACATGAAGCAAGAATTTTCCACCATGATGGATATGGTGAGAGAAATGTATGAGGATGGAAGGAAGACTTAGGGAGCAGTTGAATTCCTTGAAGGAAGAGAAGCAGTTTCTTTTTGACAAATTGCAGAAAATGGAGAGGCAACTTCATATTGCAAATATGAACCTGAAAAGGATGCATGAGTTGGAGACACAACTCTTTGTTGCCCAAGAAGCCTTAGTCAAGTTTTATCTTGAAGAAGAGGTAAACCATTCCAGTTTGTCTTCAAATTCTTCTAAGAATGCTTATATTAGTTCTTTTGAAAAACATATTATAGGCATAGGTTCCAAGCTAATGCCCAATATGGGCTATGAAGGAAAAGGCTTGGGTAGACATGCATAAGGTATTGTTGAGCCAATAATGATTGAGGAAAGGCCTAAGTATTTGGGTCTTGGCTATGGAGAGTCTTATGGAGAGAGTTCCAAAGCTGCCATGAAGGTCATTGAAATAGCTCCAAGAAGGGGTTGCATTGCATAGTGTGAAGGTTGTATTCAGGAGGAATGCAATAGCTTGAAACATTATTTGCAAGATGCAGGTGTTCAAAAGTACACACTTGAACCAGAGAGTTGGGGAGACTCTAACAGCCTTGAAGAGACTGATGGTGTCCCAAAGGGAGCCACTTCTTCATTTGATTCACCTCCTCAAGAAGGCAATAAAGGTGAAAGAGAAAGGTATAAATTTGGTTCTAAACATTTTCCTTTTGATTGTGCAAAGCATGATAAATTTCAACATATGTATGGGAAAAGAATTGCATGTTCCTTTTGTGGGTTGGATAACCATAATGTTTCTAGATGTTGGAAGAGAATGGCCACATACAGGAAACTTTTGAAGGAAAAGAAGCAAGAAGCGAAAGGTCCATTGGACAAGGCAAATCATGTTGTCAAGAGGATGCACATGTCTTGCACTTACTGCCATAAGAAAGGGCATCTTGCTGAAAGGTGTTGGACTTTGAATCTAGCAATGCTTCCACAAAAGTTGAAGAAAGTGGAAAAAGAAGATGGCAGAAATGGAAGTGAAGATTCCATGAATGATGTGTCTCAGAATGATTCACATGTTGATGTTGATGTGCAGACAAAGGTAGTACCTTTGAAAGGGATTGGTGAGAAATGGCTAGAGTTCTTATCCAATTAAGGTTGCATTTCTATTGATGCATCTATTGCATTTCCTTGTTAATGAGATGCACGTTTCAGGTTCTTAATAAGAAGGTGAATGGAAAAAGTTGAGTAGGAGGCTCACTTTATTGTTGTAACATTATATTTCATTTCAGCTTCGAAAGTATAGTGTACTTAAGTGAAATTTGAAGGATGAAATGAATGCATGAGCATGATGTGCATGGACATAGGGACGTTGATGTTTTCCTTGTTTTGAACATGTCTGTGTAATTAACTTGTAGGGTTGATTGCTTTGACATGCATGTGATGCAAAGTTGACTTGGGAGAAGTTAACTTGGTCTCCAAGAGAGAGATAATAATGAAGTGTTTCATCTTTTGAAAAAGAGTCTGAATGGTATTTTTCTACATGCTTGACTTGGAGAGTCATTTGTTTAAAAACATTTTTGTGGGCTTTTTATATAGTCCATCATTTGTATGCAGATGTAAGACATGGAGGTGTTCACAAGATGTGAAATCTATTTCTTTTGTTGAAGCAGGAATTTAGGCCATCTAGTTGTTGTCTGTGTTTCTGTTGTTGTTAACAGTTGTTGTTGCCATCTTTTCAAACAGGTACAAATGAAAGTTTTTGTGGAGCATATGTACTTCACATTGATTTGAGCCACCTTGGATCAATGATCAAGGTAGAAGAGTTCAAACTACCTTCTATGACCATTTCAACAGAAGTTTTGCATGAAGGCAAGAAGGAAGACAGTTCTTCCCAAGAGACCAACACATCCAGAAGGGAAAATGATCAGAGACTTTGGTCCAGAGGCACTATGCAAGGCAAGTGTATGGAGGTTAAAATAAGAGGGTGTTTTTACTCTCATTTACTGCTCAGATCAGTATATCAGTCTTTGGAGACTAAAATTTCTTTTAGTGGGAAGGCGTGATCCAAAATGGATTTTGGATAGACTCCTAAGTCTAAGTGGTCCTCATAGAGGAAAAATGAAAGTCCAAGAAAATTCCTAGAAATAGCCTTGTCGCAAAGATCTTTCCCTTCTGAATCTACTGCAACTTGAATGGGCTAAAATGGACTTAGGATGCAGAAGTTATTGCATACAGAAGATGCCCAATTTCTTTGAAAAAAGAGGCAAAACCCCCTAAAAATGGCAAAAAACCCTTAAAAAGGGAAATCGCATCGAAAAAAGGAAAAGGCCGGATTTTACACGAAGGTGGAGGAAAATCTGATCCACCATCCAATCGATCAATCGGAATCGGAGGTCGACAGAGATGCGATATTGGGACCTAGATCTGCCGATCGTCGATCATGCAATTGTCGATTGCCAATGATCGGATCGGTGGATCGCAATCGGCGTTGGCATAGGCCATACCATATGGAAATACCCCGGGCTCATGCAATACGTGATAGCGATATCGCGAAACAGCATCGAAGCTACACAGAGGGAGCAACTATATAGTATATATATATATATATATATGCGCGATGTGATAACCGAACCCAATCGAGTTATAAACACTATTCTATAAAATTTGGGATCCGTCAAATGGAAAATTTCTATGTATTTTGTTTATTAAATGAAATATGAAGGGAAGCGCGAATGCGATGAAAACCAGACCCGAAAGGGTATGTGAATGAAAATATATATTGTTTCAAGTCAGATATGGGTCGTTTTGCGTGATTTTGCGATGTTTTAATGTATTTTCAAATATAAAAGGAAACCATGAAACAAGCAGGATTTTGAGAGGACCGAAGGCGGTAAGAGGTTTTCGCTGGGCTCCGCCCGAGCCCATACACTGGCTACCATGTGTCCAGGCCCCGAGGAGGGAAAACCACCCTTTTCGGGTGCTTAACTTCTGTATGCATGGGCCATCCGAAATGAACCACAACTATTGGATCTAGATCTTCCAGATCGATGGTGGAGATGCGATGAGTAATTAAAAGGCGGACCCGATAGAAGTATAAGGTAGATTTATGGATATTTGCAATTCCAATGAACAGTGTTTTGGTAGATTTTTTCGTGTTTTGCAGTGTTTCTCTGTGTAAACAGAAAATGACCGCTTTTGGGATTTCAACGCGCCAATGGCCTTTTCCATTATAGCACAAGTTGCCACCTTCCCTGAAAGCGTTAACAAATGATTGTTAAATGCTCAGAAGGGGATTTGAAGGGACAGTGACTGGAAGTCAGCGAGCCTGAGAGGGAAAATGAACAGACAATCACCGATTGGCTTAAAAGCCATGAATGTCAGAGACAAAGAAAGGTTGTTGTTGGAGTTGTTGCTGAACCGAGCATAAGCTGAAAGCAAAGCCAAAGCAGGAAGCTAAGGCGAAAGAGCGCAGAAAGAAAAAGATGAAGCGCATGCAGCCAAGGGAGTCACTTGGAGTTCAAGTAGAAAGTCAGAGAGTTGTACATTACTGAGAGCCAAAGAAGCCAGAGCCGAAGAGCCAGAGCCAAAGCCAGAGCCAACAACCAGAGCGAGAACCGAGAGCCAGAAAGCCGAGAGCTTCAAGAGCCAGGGGATAAAATGGTGTTTGAACCCATTGTTTATGTGTAAAACAGCAAGAATTGAGCCAAGAGCTTGTAAAAAGGACTTATACCATAATCCCAAAGAGCCTAGTTGAGTTGACTAGAGCTCACGGAGACGTAGCCCAGGAGTTTTGGGTGAACTCCTAATTAATATTGTTGTTCTGTGTGTGTTTTATTGTTGCATTACCTCTACTTCTTTATTTACTGTAATATGTATTTATACATCAGTTTGAGCACATTAAATTATAGCACATAAATAGTTTTAATAAACAACACCAGCATACACCTTCTGTTCAAGCACATATTTAATTCTACACTGGTTAATCATAAAGATTTGGGAATAAATAAGATTTGGAAGTGGGAGAGTTTCTTGTAAGTTAGACAAGAAGCCTAAGTGCCCCACGTTCAGATCACCTGAAGAGCAGTGATGAAGGAAGCCAGTAAAGGATTTTGAGAGAGAGTGGCAGAACCTAGTATTTCATTTGTGTATGAAATACAAGAGGACAGTTGTGTTCTCAAAAGTGTAGATGAGTTGAAGTCTAGAGCATGGAGTACTCATATGGTTCCAGAGGAGAGAACCAAAGAGATTCCAAAATACTAAGCTCAGAGAGAGAAGCTTGGTGAGGTATGATGAAAGGAGATTTTGGGGTAAACCAATTTCCCCTTTCTTTAATAAAATTTGATCTTAAGGTCTATGGGTTATGGCCCACTGATTATTGGAAGCATTAAATATGTGCTTAAGCCTCAGAACCCGGGACCATTCACTCTTATCGGAATACACAGGATACATGGGAAACACAGGAACAGGCGCCTGAAACCTTTTAGGTCGGACTACAAATATTATACACTCGTGTTAATTAATCGTCGGGTCCGTCTCTCAATCCATCACCTTTCCGCTGCACTCTCCAATCTCTGATCTCTGTCATTGATTACTTCTCAGATCTAACGGTCAACGCTAAATCGGCCATCGACTTATCGTTGTTTCACAGTGCTTCACCTCCCCGACATCTTATCAGCAATCAAATCTTGACCATCGATCTGGTTCTCAATCTGACGGTCATTATCTTTCTCGATTGCCAAAGCTGCTTGATGGTCCTCCGTTGTTGATCTACACTTCGTGGATCCAACGGTCCACGATGATTTCGGGTGGACAAGTAGCACGAGGATTAACCACCCGAAAAGTGGTTTCCTCTCTCCTCCTCGTTGCTATGTGTCACTTGATTAGTGGAATCAGAGCCAAACAAAAAATACCGCTTAGGGCCTTTCTTTCACCCGAAATCCACTTATGGTTCGAGAAACCACCTCCTCGTGCGCTAACACTCACGCATCTAAGCATTGCGATGATCATTGATCTATGAGATCCAATGGCTACTGTGCATACTCATATCCATCTGCCATTTGATGGATTTACGCTAAAACCCTAGTTTCTCTGCCATACTTCGTCTTCACACAGAACACATATAATTGACATTTTAGATCGCCATCGATCCATACAGTGATCGACGGTCGATCAACACACTTACAAACACTGGATTCAACTCCATATATGAAAAACACATAGGCATGCAATTTCACACTAAACACACACTTTTATATTATACACAGCATAGTTACATTCTAAGGCATTTCAGCCTTAGGTACAAGTTCCCTCTTGACTACATTTTGATTACTCTCGACTTACAAATATTTCTCTATTACTCTCTCTCTCGTCTCTCTATTGAACATGCAGGTTCGTCATATATATATATATATATATATATATATATATATATATATATATATATTATATATATATTATATATATAATATTATATATATATATATATATATATATATATATTATATATATATATATATATATAGATAAGGAAACATTGGATTGGATCATTGTGAAGGATCTGATCACATCCTTTCCTCAAATGTCTCAACTAATCACATACATGGCAGATTACATTTAAATCAAGTCTTCTCGAGACTTATCCATTCCATAATTTAAGCTTTGTTTTGAACAGATTTGTCCCCTGTTCAGCTCCGATGGTCCACGTCCTCCTTCTTCTTCGCTTTGGATACCTCTTTTGATTAAAGAGTCTCGGATTCTCCTGCATCAGACTCCCGAGGCACAAAAATTTATGACCTCCTGGTCATATGCTTCTCCTTATCCTTAGCAATTCTACCCCCTTCTCAGTGGAATTGCCTTCATGATCTTCTATGAGCTGCAACCAACCTATGCAGTAACAGTCTTCCTCTGCTACATGATACCTCACCAAGATTTCTCCTATGAGCTTAGTCTTTTTGCATCCTTCTGGTTCTCTCCTCCGGAACCAATTGAGCACTCCTTTCTCTAGGTTGCTACAAGTCTTCTCACCTTCCGCTGTCGTTCGTTGCACGACAGTGAAGAACTGATATGTGAAGCAACAGTTGAGATTGTTGAACTCTGTAATTTTCAAATTGATAATTTAAGTATAAATACAGGAATCATAAGTAATGATGAAGTACTTGTGAAGTGTCACAAAGAGCTTGAATTGCTGGAGTATTTGCTGGAAAATTCAGAGTATGACAGTATGATTGCAGAGGAAGGAGTTCACTACAGTGGACAAGAGCAGGAAGAAATCATTGAAGAAGATGGTGTGGAGGAGATACTAGCTGATAGTCTCATGAATTCTTTTGAGAATTTAAATCAGAATATTGATGTGTTGATAGGGGAGGAGAAACCAGAGCAGCACACTGAAGTGTTGCCAAAGGAAGAAGAGGCATTGAGGCCTTATGTTTTTTATTTTAATATTGTTTTGTGAGTGTAGGTTTAGTTGCAGATGTTGGAGAAAATTTGGCATAGATGATAAGCCAAGTAAAGATGGAAGAAAATGATTCTGTGGAAAATTTTAATCCATGGAACAGAGATGTTCAATTGCTGGAAAGAATGCTAGAAATTCAGGATTCAATGCAGAAAGAGATAATCATGAAAGAGGGTAAGGAAGAAAGGGTGGCAGTGAGAATCTAACAACTTCAAAGAGAAGATAATAAATAGTAGTTTGAAGAGTTAGTGGACAGCAGCAACAACCCGAAGCAGAGAAAAAGAGGTAGCAGTACATGGCAGAGTATGGACAAACCCAAGGATGTGCTAGAGATATAGATTGAAGAGTTATGGTAGTTAATGATGAAGCAGTCCATATGGAGGAGATTGACAGCAGTAGGAAGAATGATCAATCAGAACTTGAAACTGATTGACAAGGAAAGGAAGATGAAACAGAAGACAATTGACATACAACAATAGCAAAGGTGCAAAGAATTCAAACAACTACAAACTAAATTTTGGGACCCTGGAGGTTTTTCTATCAACATATGAAGACACATGATCAGAAGATCATGAATGTTTTCTACTTTGGGAGTCTGATGCAGGATCATTGGCTCAGAAACATCATTATATTTTAGTAGACATACGGGGTCTTGTATTTTCAAGGAAGTTGGATTCCTATGTATGTAGTTATTAATGTTTTGAGTGGTTAAAGTAGAAATTAATTAGATAAGTGTGAGGATGTTTGTAAATGCTCTCGAATGTAGGAGAACATGAGTGATTAATGATGATGAGAGAATTGGAAATCAATTGTAACTCTTATTGGTCTCATGATTCGAGGAGCTAGAGAGGATTCTTAGGGATAAGTAGGAGTTAAAAGTGGACTTAGAGGATATTGAGAGTTAGTTCAGCAGATTAAGGATCTGAACTAGAATTAGTTCAACATAACATTTTTGTATAAATGTAAGCCTAAAAGGCATAGAGCGAGTTAGTCAGTCAGTAGTTAGAGAAGTCAATCAATCATATTGTAAGCCTGCGGGCAGGAACAAAGGCGACTGATACAGAAGATCAGGCCAAGGAAAGAGTTCCTGTGTGAATACATGTTTATTAAATAGACAACTCGATTTTGAGTTCATGTGTGCGTATTGAGTAATTGAGATGTATATTGTATATGATTTTGAGTTATTCTATGTAATATAGGTTGCAGGTGCAGATCCAGAAGGGAGGCGAAATACAGAGAAGAGTAATAGAGAGGTGTTATGGCTTTGTACACAAGGACAGTACAGGAGGAAGCCTTTAGTGTTACAGTGAAGGTAGAGGAGCATAAAGGCGCGAGTGGAGTTAAGTCAAGGAGAGAGTTGTGGCAGAACAACGAAGGACCAGAACCCTGAAGCAAGTCGAAACCACAAAAAGACATTGAAGAAACAGCATAAACCCAAAGAAAAGAGCAGCGGGGGTAGGAGAGAACAAATTCCCTTGATCGTGGTTTAAGTCTTGAAGTAAATCCTAACTGTCGATCCCACAGCCAACGCTTACGTCACATTCAACTGCGGGTTTAAGTTGGTTGATAACCCGCATGCTAGTTGAAGGGCCGCAGACCATAGGATTTGATGGCCTACATCATCTAACAGATATTAGTCCATAAAGAGATCAAAATTTAATCTCAAGGGCGGACCCGAACATTTATAGATTAAGTTTGTATAATCCCTATCGGCTACGTAAGGCGGTTAAATGTCGTGCAAGTGGTCTATGTGATATCATTGTGGACCGTTGGATCGAATGGGTTTTGATCTATGGTGTAGGATCACCGAGCATCTTTGTTGATCAGAAAACACATCAACCATCAGATTCAAGGTAAGATCGACGGTGGAGATTTAGCGATAAGGTTTGGACCAGAGTGAACCCGAGAAGGTTATAGGCGTGGTTTTATTTCATTTGAAGTCCTTCACTCCATCATGGTTCACCATCATTTGATCAGCAGACGGAGCGGCTCGCGGGGCAGCAGCTCTCGGCCTCAGACGAGGAGGCGAAGCATCTCTAATTCTCCATCTTCTTCGGCGGAAAACCCCCATTATCCTCATACAAGAAATGGTCATGGCAGAGCAGGCCTACACTTGGCTCCCTTCCCTCTACCCGTGCACAACACTATCCATACCACACAATTCCATTTCAGAAGCACTATCAATAAGCTGATAATTACTGCCACTATTTCCATGTCCTTTTCTGAGGAAGACGAGCAGAGTTTCTCGATGACTTTTTCCGTGAACGAGATGCACAGAGAGGGCCCGAGTCATAACAAAGACAAGGAAGAAGAGCATGAAGGTCAGGCTGGTCGGACCAAACGAAAAGGGAAGAACATCATTGAAAGGTCATCGTCGAATTTGGAACATCAGAATGACAAGCAAGTTTTGGAAATGGACAAGCCGAACCCGTAGCCAGAAGCATGTAGCAGAGAAGACAAGCAGCAGAACGAGGGCCAAACTGCGCCAGATAACCCAGATGATTGGGGTTGCCCGATAGTGGAGGAACCTGCCACGGAGGAATTCGTTACCAAAGTCTCGAATGCCAGGTAGCACTTCACTTAACTCTTGGCATATCCTTCCTCTTTTTGTACACAAGGGCGCTCCCAAGAGGATGCCCTATAGATTTTGTAGGTGGATGGCTATTCTCAGGGGGAGTAGCGGGGGTTACAATGTGGAAAAAACTGTGGAAAATTCTCAGTGGTGTCTTCTTTTTCACCCTCAGACTGGTTTCCCCTCTGTTGGGGCAGTCCTAGATCTAGCTTTTTTGCAGCAAACTAAGATAGGTTTTTTTCCTTCACAGCCAGAACACCTTTGTAAATACCTTTTATTTTCTTTTTAATAGATTACTTTTACTTAGCAAAAAAAAAATTTATGGATCATTGTACTCTCTTTTACTGCATCATTTGATGATGATTTAAGAAGAAGAATATTTGCAAGGGTTTTCCCCACGATGGGTTTTGCCTTGGTCTAGGACCAATCCTAGCGTCTCTATGTGTGTGTGTGATTTCTTCTATTGTTTCTTTTATGTTCTATTGCATTGATGATGATGATGATGATGATGATGATTTTGTTTCTTTCTATGTAATTGCATATGATGATGTATAATTGTGTAGATTCGAATAATGTAATGATGATATGGGGTGAACTTAAAGTATTAATGATGAAATGAAACTATCATAGAAAAGGACAATTTCACCCTAAGAAAATTTAACACCCTTATTGACTAGGTTCCCATCTTGGATTCCACCTCCTAGCACCCTCGAAACACTTACCCTTGCACGTCGAGTTTGCCACATTTAAAATTCAAGTAAAAGCCTAACATGTAAGATGGTTGGAAACCTTCATTCACTAATAAAGAAGATATTATAGACTACCTCCAAGGTTGTAATATATGGGGAAGAATACAGGTGTTGTAGAAAATTCAAGATATTAATATAGGTGGATATCGGTGGCCATCCACCTATTCCATTGGTTCAAAGCATTGTTCTCCATCTTGGTAGTTTTTCAGGTCCGGCAATTTGGGGGGAATTTTGATGCCTTAAATTATATTTTCTTGAATTATAAGGGACTTGTTTGTCAATTTAATTGTCTTAAATTATTACGTAAATATCGACCAAAGTTGGTAAACTTGTGAAGTGCAAGTGCATTGTATGTTCTAGAAGTCTTTTTTATTAAATCAAATTATTAATGTGCATGATTGGGTTATTTAAAATTACTTATAAGGATTTTTTCCATTCCTATCTTACTCTTTAAATAAAATGAAGTTAACACATTCAAAAATTCCTAAAATTTCTTCACTCCTTTCTAGCGAAATCAAAAATGATCTTTTCACTTGCAAAATGAAACTAAAACAAACTCATATTATCTCATTAAATTAAGAGAACTTAACCAATCTATTGCAACACAAATTTAATCTCTAAAAGCATAATTATTCATCTAATGTTCTAGCAATCCTTTGCATAAAAACCAAAATGAATTTGACTTCTAGTTAAAATGAAAACTACACATTTTCTCATTATCAATCACTCATGCTTTGAAATGAAAACTATAAAGAAATCATTCATGCTCTGAAATGAAATGTTGTAAAGAAATCGCTCATGCTCTGAAATGAAACTATAACAGAATCTATGAAAAGTGATTATGCTACAGTTAGAATCATTATAAATCAACTTGAAAATAATGTTTAGTGAAATATTGATATTGTTATCTAATTGAAATCAACACTGTAAAATGATTCTAAAACATGTAAGTAACTGCAAAAAATGATAAAGAAAATATATGAAAATGCAGAACCTTCATTGTTTGCAGGGGCCCGCCACAAACAAGTGGTCACGAAACTTTAATCGAATAGTCATCTACGCATCAAAACTTCATTCTTCATTAACATGTAAAACAGAGTTTAAAACAATATTGTCGCATAAAATAATTAACCTCATGTTCATGTTTGTTGCACGGTATTTATAAAAGTATGTGCCAATAATTGTTCGAGGCTTTTATGCCTACCCTAGCTAACAGAGTTCTAATTTTAGCTTCTAACAGATATCAAAATATCGTTTGCTCATGATTTTCTTTTTGGCAAAGAAAATCATGAAGCACAAGGATTTTAGACTCTCGCTCGCCTATTTAGAAACATGTCGACTTTTACTCTTTGACCACACAATCGAACAATCCTTTGACAATCTGGTTCATATGAATAGGAGGAAATCGTTAAAGGGATCAATCTCCACATGTTCATATCTTTCTCCTCTTTGTTGGCACCTCAGATACTGATAAACCTTGGAATCAGCTACAGAAACATAGATTAGTTTCAGAATTGCATGAATTCGGTAGTTAATACAAACATTAATTCAATAACAAGGAACATTATGAAATATGAAAGATAAGACAATTAAATACCTTACCATGCCAAAAACCTTGTATTTTGATTCCTTTTAAGTTGATGATGATGTTCAAAGAAAGGATAAATTGGTAAGGGAGAGTGTCAAAATGAAGCATTCGTGAGGCTCTACATGGCCCAATATATACCATAGGAAGATCCTTGGTTGGTCAAAATGTGTAATTATAGGTTATACCTTTCAAATGGATATTGAGTGCACCAAATGGAATTGAATGCAAAATTTATAACCCTGGGAAGTTGATGTGACATCTAATGCAAGTAGGGCCCACGAGACTTTTGGTGTTTCGTCTCCTATGGTTAGGTTTTGGACATTTAGGTTTTCCTCATTTCTTTTGATATTAACAAGGGCCTTTCGGCCTCATTGTAACTCACTCTATGAAGGTTCATAGACATCCCATCTATTTAGAGAGATAACCATTTGAGATTTTTTGTTTTCATTGTGCATTTTTATAGCTTTAGCACTTTCCATTTATTAATAGAGGTCAAATTTCATTATATATTTGTGTTTTGGTTATAAATTTGTGTTTAACTGTGTTCCCTTCATAAATTTGGATTGGTGGTATCAAAGTGTTCTACTCGTTATCTATTGTTTTTCACATGTCCCCAACAAGGTTAGTGTATAGGGAGTTCGAACTCGAACTTCTTGAGCCCATTCAAGTGTGAAAACTCTACATAAAACAACAACACCACTTGTGTTATGACATCAATCCCTTCAAGAATGAGGTATTGTGTGATATTACTCACCTTGAAGTTTGTAATGTAATTTTAGGCCAACTATACTTATAGAAGTGTCATGTTGTAAATGTGTGTAGACCTCGTAGTGTTATCATTACTTTGGGAATACAACAATATAGGATACTAGAGATAGATTTTCCTACTCCCATTTCTTTGATCTATGCTAAACAATGAATCTTGTGCCTTGTGTTAGTTTGTGTGGCCTTTTTGTCATGTGCTCGCTTGTTTCTTCTTTGTTGTCGTCTCAATTGGTTGTGCCGTAGAAATGCCAAATTTCATGTTGGTTGGGTGTGCCCTGGAAATGCTAAATTTTGTGTCAATAGGGTGCATTGGTACATGAGGTCATCCCAAAAATGATCATTTATGATCGCCCTTATGCTTTGTGGTAGTTCTTGTGGCCTTGTTTTTTGACGCTTCCTTATGACTTTATTGTTGTCGTGCCAGTAGGGCACGCCCTAGAAGCACCAAATTTTATGTTAGCACAAGGTCATCTCCCAAACTAAGGAATTTTTCTTATTCTTTATTCACTCTCAAAGTAAGGAGAATATTATGGTAACATCCATGGCCTCCACACAGGGACACTCCACATAGAAAAATCAAGTGGACAATCATGGAATAATACAAAGACATATTTTCCTCTCTCATTGGGGTACCTATGTACTATCAAGTAATGCATTTAATCAACCTGGCCCCTAGTGCACCTCGACTAAATGGGCCAACCTACCACTGATCTCTCTTGGAAAAGCAGGAAATCAGGTACCAATTCTAAGAGCTACTCCAAAATGGGCATATCCAATAGAGTTCCTCACCTTCTAGAAGCCCAATTGTATTTGTGCAGAAGAAAGCAAGGACCTGGTGAAATCGCATTGATTACTAGGCCATGAAAAAAATCAAAATTAGGAATAGGTTCTAAATTCCCCAAATAGATTACCTTCTTAAATATATCAAGGGGTCCAATTACTTCAGTAATATTGATTTGAAGTCCAGTTACTACCAAGTCCCAATAGAACCAACTAATGTATGGAATATTGCTTTGAAGTCCAAGGAGGGTCTTTTTGAATGGTTAGTCATGCCCTTTGGTTTGACAAATGTGCCAATAATTTTCATGAAGTTGATGGATGATATCTTGCATCCTTTCACTAATTCTTTTGTTGTTGTATATCTAGATTATATCATCATCTTTAGCAAGAGTTGGGCACAACACTTTTAACATATTCAATAGGTCCTTCACACTCTACAACAGCACAAGCTATATGCGAACTTGGAAAAATTATCCTTTGGCATAAGCAAGGTCTAATACCTTGGATAAATTATTAATAGAAAGGTGTGCATGTGGATCCAACCAAGATTCAAGTCATTCATGATTCCCAAGCATTGACGACTCTAACAAAGCTTCGTAGCTTCATGGGCCTTGCTAACTTCTATCGAATATCCATGTTGGTGTTCTCTTATATTTCTTATCCCTTAATTCAGTTGAGCAAGGGAGGAGCATAAGAAAAAAAATTAGTGTTTGTCACAATAGAAGGCATTCAATGATCTAAAACATTGCATTTTCTTTGCACCAGCCCTCACCCTACAAAACATACAACAACCATTTTAAATTGACATATGCCTTTGACTATGTTATTTTTGTATTCCTCACTCAATAAGGACATTCCATGGCCTATCACAGATGAAACAATCTCTGGTACTATATGGATATACCCCACCTATTATAAAGATATGCACTCTATCATGCAGGTCTACCGACATTGGAATAATTATATTCAGGGGAAGTAGACGATCATCCATACTAATCATAGGCCTATATAATTTATGTAGACACAAGGGAAGTTATATAATGATCGCCATCAAAATTGACTCACAAACCTACAAAAAATCCATTTGAAGACCAAATATAAGAAGGATAGCACCAATCATGTTGTAGACTACCTCATTCAGCCCCCAATTGTGGCACTAACCACAATTCTTAACTCTTATGGGTGCAATACCTTTGGGTGTCCACAATTATATAATGTTGACTTGGAATTCGCTGCCACATACCAAATTTTAGTGAAAGGAAATAAAGTTCCAGTCTTCCACCTCTAGGATACATTGTTGTGCTACCTGGGCCACATATGTTTTCCTTCAAGCAAATCTACCATGATGATCTAGGATCCACATTACAATTGGGTGGTACAGAACTTTGATGTGGAGAATACAATAGCATTACTTCAATAGTATTTATATTAGCCAAAGCTTCAACAAGATGTCCAGCGGTATATGGTTTGTATAAGATTTTTATATAAAAAATGCACATAGGTAGTTTCCAGACAGTTTTTATGGATCAGTCCTCAGCGAAAAAAAACTTCTTCGGAAGTGGCTCAAACAGTTTGTAAAAAAAATTTCTCATTTTGCTAATGGAAAGTTTTCTGATTTTTTCCTTGGAAAAAAAAAAAGATGTCCAGCGGTATATCATATCAACTTCTTTTGCCATTTCTAAACCAGACATCAAAAATTATGGGTTATATACTCTTCTACCTACCCCAAACAAGCCCTAGGAGTCAATCTCCATGGATTGCATGTAAAAAATTATGTCCACCAAGCATGGAAATGATTGTGTGCTTGTGATGGTCAACTAGTTCTATAAGATGGCCATTATGACGATGTACAAGAAGAGTATCACAGTTGAATCCACTGATAAATTCTTCATTGACCATCTTTGGTTTCATTTTGAGCTACCTCAAACCATTATTTCAGATAGTGATAGTAGATTCCTTAACATGTTTTAGTCCAACCTATGGTGTCTCATGGATACCAAGTTAACCAAATTGATTTCCTTTTATCCCCAATCAAATGGAGAAAAAAAGATGGCCAATATTATGATTGTGCATATCTTGAACTTTTACAACTCCAAGCACCCATGTACATGGGATAAAAATCTTCCATATGTTCAGCATAGATATATAAAAAACTCCACAACTCTATTGGCCATAGTCCTTTTCAGGTGTGCTTGGGGTTCCAACAATTAGCACCAAATAATGTAGGTATTCACATTGCTTCTTCATTGACCAAGTCTTTCCATGCTCATATTGAGACAGACATGGTATCCAAATTTGTTGAGTATATCCAACACCTTCAATAATATGATGCAAGGGAATCTGTAAAAACTAGATTGACCAAGAGGTCAAATTTTCTTTACCAAAGGAGTTGGTTCCTCAATGAGTGTATTTGTTAGTATAGAGTTTGTTTTTTTTTCCATGTAATTTATTAAGTTTAGCAAATGTTGTAATTTCCTTAATTTTCCCAAAATTGGTCCATTTAATCTTATCTTCATGGATTTGGATGATATAATGTTTATTTTCTTGATTTAATAAAAATGGGAGCATGTGTGGAACATGAGCAAGAAGGATTTCTCAATTAATTAATCCTTCTGCAACCTTGTTTAATTTTTAAACTAGTCATACTATAAATTTTTTTTATTGTTTGTATATATATTCATATATATTATAGGAGAAAATTATAGTTATCAATGTAAGTAAGAGAAGCTTTATAGAGAGTGAGTGGGAGGTTATAGGAGCAAGAAGGAGCTTGAAGCATTGATAGGGTCAAAGAAAAATACACAGGTGGAAGGGGAAACACTTAGTTTTTTTCTTTTAGATCTAATGGGATTCCAACATTTGACATCACCAAGAGATGGGAATTTGAATTTCATTCAAGGGGAAGTTGTCACCTACAAGCATTGTGCCAAACGATTTACCCTAGAAGGATGAGAGGAGAGCATAACAAGAATAGCCATGCTAACAAGGACTGTGATGACGTGTGATCCAAACCAATTAAGAGGAATTTGGGATCACGTGGCATGCAGGTGGGTCCATGCTGACTCGTTCCCGAGGTAGAGGTTCGAGCGCTTTTTAAATCAAGCCAAGATCATCAATTAATAGAGCTCGAGGCCAGAAATTGATGAAGAAATCTTAGAGTCTATCTCTCTAAGGTTTCCTCTTGCACACACTTTGGAATGATTGGGGTGATGTAATATCGGGCTGACTTGCATAAATTAAAAAAAAAAAAAAAAAAAAAAAAAAAAAAAAAAAAAAAAAAAAAAAAAAAAAAAAAAAAAAAAAATGTTTGGGTCTTGGTCATGAGGGGTGGTCATGTTATAAGCATTGAGAGATGGAAAAACACAATTGTGAGAGTTCACGCCTTTTTTGCAAGAGTTTCCTTTAGGATTTTGTTTCAGCTTAGTCATGGTGGTTCTGTTATAACACATGTATATTATATCCAAGCTTAGATATGGTTGTTATTTGGGGTTTGGATTTAGGCATTCCCTTTTATATATAAAACCGAATAGTCTTGGTTGCTGCAGTGGTTCTAGTTCAATTCTGATCATTAAATTGGGGCATAATTAGGCTTAAATTGTAATAGAAATGTAGTATAAAAGTAAAATCATGCTTCAAAACAGGTTCATGATATCTTGTAAGAAATCAATGCCAATTACAAGTAGCAACATGACTAGCATATGGTTCCACATAAGTTTCAAGCTGGTGATGAGCCTCGGTATTTTAACAAGAATGTTGCAACACCCAAGGCTACCGACTTTAATTATCAACATGGGTTTTGTACAAACTTAAGAGGTATCGGCACTATATGTGCATCAGACAATGCATCATTCCTTTGTTGTCATGATGTAATGGAGTGCATGTACTAAAATCAAATCCTAAACTAATTGTAGAAAATGAAATGCTCGAAATGGAAACCTTAATGTTTTGCATGGGTAAAGAGGCAAGTCCTAAGTTGTATTTAGTCTTCTATAATCATTGATTAGATCCTAGGGGTCTTGATTCAACCCTAAGGAACAATAACCAGGCTTCTTGAGTGAATTTGGGCAAGTAAGTTCATGTTGGAAGGCTACTACAAGAAACTACAGGATGTTACAGATTTACTACAGGAATTTATAATTCATCGAATGACCAAGCAAATCAAATCCAAATTGGATGCGAAAAATTTTTGTATTGATTAGGATTTCTTATGTCTCCATTCCAAGTGGAATTACTCAAAAATACTTGTGTTAACCCATGCTAAAAAATAGCATAAATTACTAGTCTAAAATCTAGAAATTCGAGAACTAGTGAGTTAGTAAATCTATCAAATGACTATCCTAATCAAATGAAAATTCAATGGGATAGAAAAAATTATTAAATAGAATGTTTTTTTGATCTAATTAAAGTGGAAAAAACTTGATTTAATCTCATTAGAATGCTCTAAAAATAGCATAAATTTATTGTTATTTTCCACAAAGGAGTTCGAGAAATCTAGACTTGGGAATAAGCAAACTAATCCAAGTAGTTCAATGATTAATATGAGCTTACAAATATTTTCCAAAGATTAAATGATTCTTATGATCCTACAACAAAAAACCATTAATACTAAATCACTAGTCTTCATTATTTCCATCAATACAATTACATCCCTGTAGAAAATGAAAGTGGAGCTGCAAAAATATGAGTTCTCTCCACAGGAAGACTAATAAAAATCTACCCCTAGAGGAAAATTCAACTTGGTACTTAAAAAATGATTAGGAATCATTCCCCATGAAAGGAGGAAGCTTTCCCCACCAAAATACTTTGATTAGTGGATCTGGTTCCTAGTACTAGGAATCTGCATTAGATGGCAAGGAACACATTCCTAGATTTTCTCAATCATTGGAGATCCACCATATATGCCATAATTCCATAATATATTGTTGATTTATTATTTAATATTGATCCTCCTGTAGTAGGGAGAAAGTCCCTAAATTATCTCTTCCTCCAAATCTTCATAATATTCCCAATATTCTCACAATATTCCACAAAAATAAATAATATTAGGCACAAATATGAAATTATTCATAAACCTTACTAATGAACATGTCGAAGTTAAAAATACATTATCTAATGAAAAAGTAGAGGTTTAATGTGTTGAAGGATGGTCATATTGGCCTTAGTTTATGTTTAATTTAGAGGCATTGGCCTTAATTTATGTCTAATTTAGAGGCCCATCAGTTGGTGATAAAGTATGGCTACATTTATAGAAAGAGCACCTCAAGGGCCCAAAGAGGAAGCTTAAACCACTCTAATATGGACCATACACAATCACAAAAGTGGTTGGTGACAATTCTTTTGAATTGAGCATTCCCATATTACTTGGCTTCCACCCAGTGTTCAATGTGGAGTTACTTTGACTATATTATCCACCTTTGTTGGACACCTTGGAGGCGGTCGAGAAATTTCCCCCCATAGAGATCAATCATGAATGCATTGAACAGGCTACATTGGATAATATCATGGGCACCAAGACAAATGATACACTCCAACAAGAAATTCAATTCTACAAAGTTATGAAACCCTGACAGCTTCTTCACCAAGGCAAGTGGCTCACCAAGAGCCAAATTCAGCAAAAGATTTCCCATATAATTGGGTCACTCAAGGCAATGGATAAAATTTCTTATTAACATGGGAGGACTAATCTAGGTGGTTATTGGTGGCCATCTACCTACTCCACTATCTTAAGGCATAGTTTTCCATCTTGGTAGTTTTTCTACAGTCTTTCAAGTCCTAAACTTACAGGGTCACTTTGAGGCCTTAAATGATGTTCTTTGATGTGTAAAGGACCCAAGTTATAGAAATAGGAAAATATGTGTAAATCAAGGCTAAACATTTCTAATGGGCTACTGAGCGCACCAAATGGATATTGTATGAAAACGTTATGACCCTGGGAAGTTGATGTATCAACTGACCCTAGTGGGACCCACAAGCCTTTTGGTGTTCCATCTCCTAGGGTTAGGTTTTTGGATGTTTATGGTTTCCTAATTTATTTTGATGTTAAAAAGGGCCTTCCAACCTCATTCTAATTCACTATGGCAAAGGCACATATCCATCACATCTCTTCACAAAGATAAGCTACCACCATTCGAGCTAGTTCGTTTTCATTCTACTTTTTTATAGTTTCAAAACTTTCCATTTATTAATAGAAGTCAATTTTCATTGTATCTCTATGTTTTGGTTATAAATATATATCATTTCATTCCCTTCATAAATTTGGATCAGTTATTATGCATGTACATCCATACATTATTTAGATTTTGTTGAGGGAAGTTGAATTAATTTATACTATAAACAATGAATTAGGGAGTTTGTAGCTAATTGGTAGCACTTTAAATATGGATAGAAATGCAGTAATGATAGTTTACAGAAATCTAGAAAATGTGAATGAAGTGTTTATAGGGATATAAAAATGTAACAGAAAGAATATAATCTAAAGCATGAGGACACTTGGAGTTGGAGCTTCTCACTAAAATTATAATTTGCATCAACCTGATTTACCTTCCCACGAGGATGTTCTTATTGAAAGTAGTGGTGACCATGCCATAAAATGAAACAAAAAGGGAAATACAAAGAAGTAACAAAGAAAAAAAAATGGTAGAAATAGCATTAAACATCATGTTATCATTAATTTGGCCATTGAAATCAAATCAACTTGTTTATATATTCTAGAGGATTTATAATTGAACCATGACATCTAAATTCTATATAATTTATGTGAATTGTTTTCCAGGGGCTCACATGTTCCTAGTCCCTTCCTGACTAGGTTCCCATCTTGGACATAAGTCACCTCTTGACACCCTAGAAACACCTAACCTTGCATTGTGATTTTGTAAGGGTTACAATTAAAGTAAAATCTTGACATGTAATATGGGTGGAAACCTTCATTCATCTATAAAGAAGTTATTGTGTATTACCTCTGAGATGATAACATATGGGGAATACTACAGGTGTTATATGCAACTCAATCTATATAACCCCTAAACATCCATACATTTTTCATATATTAGTGAGGAAAGACAAACTGATTTACACTATAAACAATGAACTAGGGATATTAGATCTAATTGACAACACTTTGAATATGGCTAGAAATGAAATTTCTACGATTTATGGAAATCTAGAAAATGTGAATGAAGATTTTAAGGGGATATCAAAGCATAAAATCGAAAGCACAATGGAAATTGGAATTGGAGCTTCTCACCATAATTCTAACATGCATCAACTATATTTTCCTTCCCACATGGACGTGCAAATTTAAAGTAGCAGTGATCATGTCATAAAAGGAAAGACTAAGAAAAAGCAAAGAAAAAAATTAGCGGGTCCAGATGGGGTAGCTCAAGCGGCAATGGCCGTGGAAATGAAGTCTCACCGAACCGGAAGTCTTGGGTTCAAATCTTGGGATACCCTTCCCCCGTTGAGGGGTACTTAATGGACATGTAAATCGGAGAGTCCCACCCCAGCCTACAAAAAAAAAAAAA
>APFE031118567.1:15382-87323 GCA_000404065.3 Pinus taeda | reverse complement strand
AGATCAATCATGAATGCATTGAACAGGCTACATTGGATAATATCATGGGCACCAAGACAAATGATACACTCCAACAAGAAATTCAATTCTACAAAGTTATGAAACCCTGACAGCTTCTTCACCAAGGCAAGTGGCTCACCAAGAGCCAAATTCAGCAAAAGATTTCCCATATAATTGGGTCACTCAAGGCAATGGATAAAATTTCTTATTAACATGGGAGGACTAATCTAGGTGGTTATTGGTGGCCATCTACCTACTCCACTATCTTAAGGCATAGTTTTCCATCTTGGTAGTTTTTCTACAGTCTTTCAAGTCCTAAACTTACAGGGTCACTTTGAGGCCTTAAATGATGTTCTTTGATGTGTAAAGGACCCAAGTTATAGAAATAGGAAAATATGTGTAAATCAAGGCTAAACATTTCTAATGGGCTACTGAGCGCACCAAATGGATATTGTATGAAAACGTTATGACCCTGGGAAGTTGATGTATCAACTGACCCTAGTGGGACCCACAAGCCTTTTGGTGTTCCATCTCCTAGGGTTAGGTTTTTGGATGTTTATGGTTTCCTAATTTATTTTGATGTTAAAAAGGGCCTTCCAACCTCATTCTAATTCACTATGGCAAAGGCACATATCCATCACATCTCTTCACAAAGATAAGCTACCACCATTCGAGCTAGTTCGTTTTCATTCTACTTTTTTATAGTTTCAAAACTTTCCATTTATTAATAGAAGTCAATTTTCATTGTATCTCTATGTTTTGGTTATAAATATATATCATTTCATTCCCTTCATAAATTTGGATCAGTTATTATGCATGTACATCCATACATTATTTAGATTTTGTTGAGGGAAGTTGAATTAATTTATACTATAAACAATGAATTAGGGAGTTTGTAGCTAATTGGTAGCACTTTAAATATGGATAGAAATGCAGTAATGATAGTTTACAGAAATCTAGAAAATGTGAATGAAGTGTTTATAGGGATATAAAAATGTAACAGAAAGAATATAATCTAAAGCATGAGGACACTTGGAGTTGGAGCTTCTCACTAAAATTATAATTTGCATCAACCTGATTTACCTTCCCACGAGGATGTTCTTATTGAAAGTAGTGGTGACCATGCCATAAAATGAAACAAAAAGGGAAATACAAAGAAGTAACAAAGAAAAAAAAATGGTAGAAATAGCATTAAACATCATGTTATCATTAATTTGGCCATTGAAATCAAATCAACTTGTTTATATATTCTAGAGGATTTATAATTGAACCATGACATCTAAATTCTATATAATTTATGTGAATTGTTTTCCAGGGGCTCACATGTTCCTAGTCCCTTCCTGACTAGGTTCCCATCTTGGACATAAGTCACCTCTTGACACCCTAGAAACACCTAACCTTGCATTGTGATTTTGTAAGGGTTACAATTAAAGTAAAATCTTGACATGTAATATGGGTGGAAACCTTCATTCATCTATAAAGAAGTTATTGTGTATTACCTCTGAGATGATAACATATGGGGAATACTACAGGTGTTATATGCAACTCAATCTATATAACCCCTAAACATCCATACATTTTTCATATATTAGTGAGGAAAGACAAACTGATTTACACTATAAACAATGAACTAGGGATATTAGATCTAATTGACAACACTTTGAATATGGCTAGAAATGAAATTTCTACGATTTATGGAAATCTAGAAAATGTGAATGAAGATTTTAAGGGGATATCAAAGCATAAAATCGAAAGCACAATGGAAATTGGAATTGGAGCTTCTCACCATAATTCTAACATGCATCAACTATATTTTCCTTCCCACATGGACGTGCAAATTTAAAGTAGCAGTGATCATGTCATAAAAGGAAAGACCCAGCCTAAAAAAAAAAAAAAAAATAGCAGAAATGAAATTAAACATTATGGCATCATTGGTTTGGCCATTGAAATCAATATAATATTTTTTATATATTCTAGAGGATTTGTAATTGACCCATGACATCTAAATTCAACATAATGCATGTGTATGCTTACGAGGTTGTTTTATTTTGTAAGAAACTTAATTGCATGGAATTTAATAAGATATTTATTCTTAGCATATTGTTGAGCTCAACCTAGTGGATATTTAGATCTTACAATGTTGTTCAAGCATCACTTGTAACAATATAAAAAATTATATGTTTCATTTGCCCTAAAACTATTTTGCGGCTTAATAACTCATATGTTAGATGATAATCTAGTAGGATTTCACTTTCGCTCAGATTTGAACCTTTATACAAGAAAGTACTACCAATTATTCATTGATCCTAAGCCAAACCAGAGTCAAAAGCAATATTCATTGACTAGAGGCAAATTTTATTAAGTGAATTTGGTGGAAATTTGGGAGGAATTTTTTATTATGCTCCATAAGGTGACACACATGTTGTAGAAATTAGGTTGTATATCTACAATTTCTCATGAATTTTTAATCAATATCACAAGACACGAACCTACTCTACTGCTCTGCAGACATTAATTCACAATTTAGAACAAAAATCTCAGACATGCAAGAAGAAATAACACACATGCATTAGTATTTTTATCTAGGGAAAGAACTATGCTAAAAAACCCAATGCCCACTTGTATTAATCAAATTAATAGAGATGTATTACAATTTATTTTCTCAATTAAGCTCACCCTGCAAGTGTATAACCTATCTCTCTATTTGTTGAAGGCCTATAACCTTGACTTAGTCAATTTTTTCCTTGGCTTGAGCTCCTATTTCCTTGCGTTGTTCATTGAGAAATTAGCCCCTAGTATTTAGGAAATTCCTCTAACCGAATTACACAATTCCTTAGGTTGATCATCTAATGGTATGCAACAAATGTACGCTCAAGACTAGTCTACAACTGATGTTGCACTACCTTGTAATCTCCACCTCAACTGGGTAACTCAAATTATCTACATGCACTAGATATTTTGGATTGATTGGTTAGTTAATTGGATTATCACTAATGTTTATTGAAGTCCCACTACTTAATTGACCTTCAACTAGTTTCTCAAAAAGTTGGAACTAGTTTAACATAAAACAACCTGAGATAATTGATCTTCATTGCTACAAATTAGAAATCACACATGCATAACTGAACTCTAACTCCTCCAACTTCAATTTAGTGAGTAAATCAGGTGACACAAGCCATGTCACACAAGTTAACATCATTCAAGTTTTATGTTGATGTGAAAATTCGAATTTTCTCAATTTAATCAAGGAAAAATCAAATTGATAATTTCTTGTTTCATATTCCAACACTCCCTCTCAATAAGAAATGGATTATCAACCACCCCTAACTTGCACTTGTGGAACTTGGACTTCCCTCTTGACAAGGCCTTTTTCAAAATTCCATCATCTTATTCCTTTTTTGGAATGTATTGCAACAAAATTATCACATCTGCACACAGTCTCATAAATGGTGATACAGGATATCTATATGCTTAGATTTATCGTGAAAAATAGGATTCTCAAAGAGCTTGATGCAGCTATGATTATCACAATAGATCACAGTTGCATCCATCATTTAACCAAACAATCCAACAAGTATCTTTCTCATCCAGATCACCCCACATGCTACTTGACTGGTAGCCATGTATTCTAATTTTTCTAAGTTGAATGCCACAGATCTTTGCTTCTTTTTGTACCAAGAAATTGTTGCAAACCCAACACTAAAAATTCCACCTGATGTACTATTTCATTATGATGAACTCTCTGCCCAATATTCATCTGTGAAGCCACACAGATTCACTCCCTTTGTCCATATGTACCATAGTCCAAATTGGGTAGTGCCTCTGATCTGAAATGGGGCATTACAGGCTTCTTGTCATGCTTACAAGAACCTCTCCCACTCCAAAGCTTATATATATTCTCAGGATCTATGCTTATGATTGATAAATGTGGAATTAAAAGTGCTTGAAAGAGGTGTATGCTTATGTTTGTTTTTACAGTGTTCAAGTGCTTATGTATGTTTGCTTATGCTAATATTTAAACACACATAACTGTAAATAAAGCATTAAATCAGCAAACACATAAGACAACAATATAATTAGGAGTTCACCCAAACCTCTTGGGCTACATCTCCATGAGCTCTAGTCAACTCGACTAGGCTCTCTGGGATTATGGTAATCTTTCTTTTAAAAGTTCCACACTCAACTCCATTGTTTTACAACGGAACCTATGGGTTTAGAATACCATCTTATCCCGATGGCTATCGTTTAGCTACAAACAGATCTAGGCTTCTATGGAATTTACTCCTTCAGTCAGTGCTCTGAGCTTCTTGAGCTTCTGGCCTCTCTAACTCCCTCAGAATTCTGCATTGTCTCTGGAATCCTTCTTTTATCTTCAGTACAACAGTCACCAGCAACAGCTTGATCATTTCGACCTCTTTGTTGTTTTGAACTTCATTACAACTTCATGGCTCTTTAGAAGTCCATTTGAGCTCTCTAGCTCTATAGCTTTGCCTCCAATCTCTGGTGGTTATGCCTCTGCACTCGGCTCTGGCTTTGGGCTCTGGATCTCAGCCCTTGGCTCTGGCTCTGGCTCTGGCTCTCTGTGTTATCAATGGTTCACTCGACCTCCAAGCAAATCTCGGCAACCTTCTGCAACCCTATCAATTGAGCTCTATGTGTATTTGTAACCATTTGGTTACATCCTCCATCATGGAAAATCACGCATTTTCACAAAAGACTCAGTTTCTCATGGAAATGAACCGGCGGGCACTGAAAACCCAACCGTTCAGCCTTCCTCCTACAAAAATCCCACGTTCCAACAGGTAACGCAATACACAGGAAAAAATGGCGAAAACACATCATTGAGTGTTTAATCGGACTTCAAATAATATAGAATCACCCCTATAAACCTGTCGAGTTTGTGTTCTTCATCGCTCATCGAAAATCACATTGCATAAGGCCAAAACCCAATTACATGGAAATACAAAGAAAATCCACAAATCCAGATTTCAAATAATATGAAATCATTTCCATAATCCTTATCAGGTCTGCCTTTGGTCGCAATATCACAATCGAATTGTCGCATGGTCAAAAACCCAAATACACGGGAATACACAGAAAATCTAAAATTCCGGATTTCAAATATTATTCAACCGCGTTCATATATATATATCGCCGATCCTGCTTCATCGCTATCACGAATCGCTCTGCCCAGGTTTCAATAACACATGAAGGCCTTCCTCCGATAAGATATTTTGGAGATCGCAATCGGGGAGTCATTCCACCCTTGATTTAAGTCCTCCTTTTTCTTTTTCCAATTTGATTTCCTTAAGGAACACATATAAATCCTTAAGCCCATTTTCATAAGGATTTGCCTCCTTTTCTAATGATAATGGGCAATCTTCTTTTTGCACTAACTTCTTCATCTGAATGCCATTTTAGCCCATTCAAATTGCATTAGATTTAAAATGAAGAGATCTCTGTAATGATACTATTTCCAAGAGCATCCATTGACTTTCATTTTCCCCTGTGAGGAATATTTTAGACTTAGAAGTCTATTCTAGATCCATTTTGGATCACGGCTACCCACTAAAAATCGTTTGGACTCCAAAAGACTGATACACTGATTTGAACAGTAAATGAGAGTACCTCACCCTCTTCTTTCATCCTCCATACACTTGCCTTGCATAGTGCCTCTGAACCAAAGCCTTTAAACACTTCCTTCCTGGATTTGCTTGTCCTCCTGGGAAGAACTATTTTCCTCATGTTAACGTTGTCCTCCTTGATTTCATGTAGGACTCTTGTTGAGAAGGTTACAGAAGGTAGTTTGAACTTCTCTACCTTGATCATTGATCCATGCTGGCTCAAACCAATGTGAAGTTACATCTGCTTCACAAAATTTTCATTTGTAGTTGTTTGACATATTGTCAACAACAACAGTTAACAATAACAGGATTACAGACAACAACAGGATGGCCTAAACTCCTGCTTCAACAAAAGAAACAAATTTCACATCCTTTGAACACCTCCATGTCTTTACATCTGCATACAAATGATTGACTAGATAACAAGCCAACAAAACATGTCTTTAAAACAATTGACCCTTCAAGTCACGCATGTAGAAAAATAACTCTACAGTTCTTTTTCAAAGATGAAACACTTCATCATCATCTCCATCTTGGAGACCAAATCAACATTTCCCAAGTCAATATTGCATGACATGCATGTTTACAACAAAGTAATCAACCCTTCAAGTTAATCACACATGTTTAAATACAAGGAAATCATCAACATCCTTGTGTTCATGCATATCAAGCTTATGCATGCATTTCATCCTTCAACTTTTGCTTAATTACACTGTACTTTCGAAGCTGAAATGAATATAATGTTGCAACAATAAAGTGAGTCTGCATACTCAACTTTCTCCATTCACCTTATTGGTAAAAACCTACAACTCGCATTCCATTAACAAAGAAATGAATTCTATTGATTTGATGCATTTTCAAAAGACATGCAATCTTAATTGGATAAGAACCCTAACCATTTCTTACCAATCCATTTCAAAGGTCCTTCCTTTGTCTGCACATCAACAGCAACATGTGAATCATCCTGAAACATGTCATTTATGGAAACTTCCTTTCCATCACTGTCATTCTCTCTTTCCACCTTCTTCAAGTTTTGTGGAAGCATTGTTGGATTTAGAGTCCAACATTTTGCAGCAGCATGTCCTTGCTTATGGCAGTAAGTGCAACACATGTGCATATTCTTGACAGCATGATTGCCTTGTCCAATGGAGTTGTGGCTTTTTTCTTCTTTTCCTTCAAAATTTTCCTATATGTGGCCATTATCTTCCAACATCTAGAAACACTATGGTTAACCAAACCACAAAAGGAACATGCAATTATTTTCCCATGCTTATGTGGAAATTTATCATTCTTAACATAATCAAAAGGAATATGATTAGAACCAAATTTATACCTTTGTTACCTTCATGAGGAGGTGAATTGAATGAAAAAGTAGCTCCCTTTGGAACACCATCAATCTCTTCAAGGCTTTCAAAGTTTCCACATCTCTCTGGTTCAAGTGTATGTTGATATACACCTTCATTCTGAAAATGATGTTTCAAGCTATTGCATTCCCCATGAATACAACGTTTACACTCTTGAGGTAGAAGACCTGAAATGAAACTCCTTCTTGGAGTTGTTTCAATTGTATTTATGGCAACCTTGGAACTTTCTCTATAAGATTGTCCATAGCCAAGACCCAAATACTTAGGCCTTTCCGCAATCATTATTGGCTCAACAATACCTTGTGCATGTTTTCCCAAGCCTTTTCCTTCATAGCCCATCTTGGACATTAACTTGGAACCTATGCCTCTAGTATGTTTTTCAAAAGAACCAATATAAACATTCTTAGAGGAATTTGAAGACAAAATGGAATTATTTACCTCTTCTTCAAGTTGATACTTGAATAAGGTTTCCTTTGCAACAAAGAGTTGTGTCTCCAACTCATGCATCCTTTCCAGGTTCATATTTGAAATATGAATTTGTCTCTCCATTTCCTCTTGTAGGTTTTAACCCCGTACAGAAATTACCTGCATACGAATTCTAAATCAAAGGAAAAATAAAAATGCGAGAGCATAACACATAAAACACAGAGATTTCCCACTGGATCTCAAAACCGAGACTACCAGCTTGATTTTTCATTATGTTCCTTTCAATGTTACAATACATATTTATACATGCCGAAGCATCCAATACCATGGACCGAAAAACCATCACGTCCAATACCATGGACCAAAAAACCATCGATCCAATACCATGGACCGAAAACCATCGCGTCCAAAAAACATGTGCGAAAATCATGCACAAAACCATAGGTGGGTCCGCCCAACCTAACATAGGGTCCAAAACCAAAATTTTCCGGGGCGCTAGCCCCGGACCCCATAAAGTGGGGTTACGGGTACCCCTCAAACCCCCTGTTAACTATGTGGAAAGAATATAACACAACCCAACACCTGCAATTTGTCAGAAAGCAATTGCTTCTCTTCCTTCATGGAATTTAACTGCTCTCTAAGTCTGGTGCTCTTCCTTCCATCCTCATACATTTCTCTCACCATATCCATCATGATGAACAAGTCTTGCTTCATATCTTCATCAAAGAATATTGTGAAGAAAGAAGAATTTGAGGACTCACTTGTAGAAGTTTTCATTATCAAAATGAACAAAAGAACTTCAAACAAGATTAACAAAGAGCTTATTCAAGCAACCTTTTGGAACAAACCTCTTGTGCTTCAAGGATTTTTTTTTAGGTCCTTTAGGATAAGAAGAATTCCTTCATCCCTTCTTCCTTCTTGTCCTCTCCTGGACTTATCTTATCGATAGCTTTCCCCTCTGCAAACTCAAACAACAGTCAGTTTACAGACAATCAAACAGCTAAATTATTTCTACTATTTGAACACCTTTCAAGTCAAACAAGCATATAGATTTTTTTGTCAATCAAGCATCTTGATCTGATATCACCTGCATCATGATACCATCTGCTCTGGTATAACTTACTCTGATATAACCATCTTTGATATAACCAGCTCTAATATCACCTTCTTTTAAGGTGGGGTTAATCAACCTTTGGCTCTGATACCACCTTCTTTGAAGGTGGGGTTAACTAACCTGATGCTCTGATACCACCTTCTTTGAAGGTGGGGTTAACTAACCTGAGTATTTGATACCACCTGATTTGAAATTGGGCACTAAAGGCTTCTTGTCATGCTTACAATAACCTCTTCCACTCCAAAGCTTATATATATTCCCAAGATCTATGCTTATGATTGATAAATCTGGAATTAAAAGTGCTTGAAAGAGGTGTATGCTTATGTTTGTTTTTAGACTATTCAAGTGCTTATGTATATTTTCTTATGTTGATATTTAAACACACATAACAGTAAATAAAGCAACAAATCAACAAACACATAAGACAACAATATAATTAGGAGTTCACCCAAACCTCTTGGGCTACATCTCTGTGAGCTCTAGTCAACCCGACTAGGCTATCTGGGATTATGGAAATCTTTCTTTTACAAGTTCCACACTCAAATCCATTGGTTTACAACTGAACCTATGGATTTAGAATACCATCTTATCCCGCTAGTTGTCCTTTAGCTGCAGACAGATTTAGGCTTCTCTGGACTTGACTCCTTCAACCAGTGCTCTGAGCTTCTTGATCTTTTGGCCTCTCTGACTCCTTCAGAATTATGTATTGTCTCTGGAATCCTTCTTTTGTCTTCCGTATAACATTCACTAGCAACAGCTTGATCATTTCGACCTCTTTGTTGTTTTGAACTTCATTGCAGCTTCATGGCTCTTTAGAAGTCCATTTGAGCTCTCTGGCTTTGTAGCTTTGCCTCCAATCTCTAGTGGCTATGCCTCTATGCTCGTCTTTGGCTCTCGGCTCTAGCTCTCAGCTCTGGCTCTCGGCTTTTGGCTTTGGCTCTAGCTTTGGCTCCTTGTGTTATCAATGGTTTTCTCGACCTCCAAGTGAGTCTTGACAACCTTTTGGATCCCTGTCAATTGAGCTCTTTATGTATTTGTAACCATTTGGTTATAGTCCTCCATCATGGAAAACCACATGTTTTCACAAAAGACTCAATTTCTCATGGAAATGAACCGGCGGGCATCGAAAACCCAACCATTCAACCTTCCTCCTACAGAAATCCCTCGTTCGAACACGTAACGCAATACACAAGAAAAACTGGCAAAAACACATCATTGAGCATTTAACCAGACTTCAAATAATATAGAATCACCCCTATAAACCTATCGGGTCTGTGTTCTTCATCGCCCATCGCAAATCACATTGCATAAGGCCAAAACCCAATTACATGGAAATACAAAGAAAATACGCAAATCCAAATCTCAAATAATATGAAATCGCGTCCATAATCCTTATCGGGTCTGCCTTTGATGGCAATATCGCAATCGCATTGTCGCATGATCAAAAACCCAAATACATGGGAATACACAGAAAATCTGAAATTTTGGATTTCAAATATTATTCAACCGCAGTCATAAACCTCATCGAGTCCACGCTTTGTCGCAAGTCGTAATCACACATCACATTGGCATTGTCTCCTTGTATCGGGGATTCGCCAATCGCTAATATCGGCACATCGCTATTGGCCCTAATCGCATGTCACATATCGCAATCGAAACGGCCCCGGGGGTCTTCCCTTTGACTGTGTCGATTGTCGATTGCCGATCACCAATCGCGCTATCGACGCATCGCATATCACATATCGCAATTTCCAACAGCCCGAGGTCTGTGTGATGTCTGTTGTAAGGTTCCAATGTGACATATATATATATAGATATATATATATATATATATATATATATATATATATATATATATATATATATATTATATATATATTTTCGATGTTGATTGTCGATCTCGCTTCATCACTATCGCGAATCTCTCTGCCCGGGTTCTGATATCACATGAAGGCCTTCCTCCGATGTGATATTTCAGAGATCGCAATTGGGGAGTCCTTCTACCCTTGCTTTAAGTCCTCCTTTGGCTTTTTCCAATGTGATTTCCTTAAAGAACGCATATAAAGCCTTAAGCCCATTTACATAATGATTTGCCTCCTTTTCTACGGATAATGGACAATCTTCTTTTTGCACTAACTTCTTCATCCGAAGTCCATTTTAGCCCATTAAATTGTGTTACATTCAGAATGAATAGATCTCTGCAATGAGACTATTTCCAAGAGCATCCTTTTACTTTCATTTTCCTCTATGAGGAATATTTTTAGAATTAGAAGTATATTCTAGATCCATTTTGGATCAACCTCTGAGGTACCATAGAACATGATTAGTTTCCCTCCAAAATAATTTGGTTGGCCTAACCATAGATTGGCTCAGTTGGTTTATTGCATGGCACATATTTGGTCGTGTGTTCACAAGATACTTTAGTGAACCCACCAACTATCGGTAAACAGTAACATCCACTTCATCACCTAAGTTGGCATCCTCCTTCCTCTAATTGGTCACTAGAGGTGTCTCCATGGGTTTACAATTGTCCATGTGAAATCTATGAAGTATCTCACTGGCATACTTTCCCTGAGAGACAAATAGTTCCCCATCGTCTTTCCATATTTCCAATCCAAGGAAGTAGTGCATGAGACCCATGTCCTTCATTTCAAACTCTCTTGCAAGGTCCTCCTTGCAAGATCCGATCAGTTGCTCATCACTGGTTAAAATAAAAGCATCAACATATAAGACAATAATCAACAATTTACCTTCTACAAAGATGTGATAGAGGTTTGCATCTGCTTCACTTTTTGTGCCCACAAATTCATAGGTACGCCTTGATCATGAAACATCACCCTCATTGCTCCTACAATGCTATGGTTCTTTCTCTCAACCACCCCATTCTGTTGTGGGTTGTGGGGTGTTTTCAACTCTCATCGAATGCCTTATTTTTCACATAAATATTTAAATTCATTCGACACATACTCACCTCCATTATTGATCATGAGAGCCTTCACCTTTTTGTCAATTTCTTTCTCAACCAATGCTTTTAATTCTACAAACTTGGAGAATGTCTCATCCTTCTTCTACATGAAGAAGATCCAACACTTCTGAGAAAACTCATCAATAAAAATGACAAAATATTTGTGCCTAGCAGTGGAGGTTATCGAGAAATGTACACATACATCAGAGTGGATCCTTTCAAGGACTACATGTGCTTTGTTGTCCAGATCATGGAATGTGGATTTTGTGTATTCCCAAAAATACATCCTTTACATACATCATGTTGCGCAAGTTCTCCTTTGGGGAGGCTTGTGGTTATCTGTTGCATGTTATTTAAAACGCCATTATGTAAATGACCAAGTCTTTTATGTCAAATTTAATTGAAATCACGGCTCTACACCTTCTCCACCTTTGAGCTCAATGTAGCACAATCCTCCACATCTAGCTTGTACAAGTTCTTCACACAAACCCTGATCTACTTCACATGTCCATGGCTATGTGTCCAATGGTTTCCATTCCTTTTTTGAAGATGACATCATAACCACGATCCTCCAAAACTACAATAGAGATGATATTTTTCTTTAGGCTCAAAACGAACATGACATCCTTGAGCTTGAGGCAGCAACCTGACTCCCTCTGAAAGGTGATTGTACTAACATCGATCATGTTATACCTTTCATTGTCCCCCATATTGATGTGCATTTGAAAATATTTTTCTTCCAGGTCACTAAAGAAGTATTTATTCCCCGTCATGTGGAAATATGCACCTGAGTCCAAGTACCATATGCTCCCCATCATTGTGTTGGTCATGCATGCAATGAGGGTAAATTCAAGCTCGAATTGTGAATTCAAAGATTCACTTGTTGCTCCTCTTAAGGTATTATTTCTTGTCTACTTGTGTGGACACTTTGTGGCATAGTCCCTGAATTCATGACAATGGAAGCATTTAATTTTTGACAATTCTTTCTTCTTGCCCCCTTGACTAGATTCTGGTTTGGATTGGGATTTCTTCCCTTTTATCTTATTTTCATTTCCATCCAATGAAAACTTTTCTTCATCCTCACCCTTGGATGAAGTCTCATCTCTGGTATTTCACCTAATTTCCTCTTTTACCAAAGAAGACACTAAGCGATCCTAATTTGGTAGTTTCTCCCTCTCGTTCGATGAATCTTCATAGATATGCTAGCTCTTAGGAATGACCATAAGGGCTAGGCTTACCAAGTCTTCTTCAGGGACAATAACATCGACCCACCAATTTCATCGCGACTTTATGTAAACTTTCTTAGATACTATGGAATTGTGCGATTCTTCTACATCTTGATACTTCAAATTTTATCCTTGAGCGCCATCTTCCTGTGGTCACTACTATTCTCAAACATTTTTTCAGTGCTTTAGACATCAAGAATGGAGTTTCTTTTCCATGGATATTCGAGACAATATGATCGTGTACTCCCTTCAAGAGTATTCTCCTCGCCTTTGCTACATCTTTCTTCCACTGAGAAAGGTTCCAGGAATCATATTCTTGAGGTTTTGCAACATTTGTCTTGATGTATTATAGTAATCCATTTTCATCCAATATCACCTCCATGTTATCCTTCCATGCAACAAAATTAGAGATGCATTCCAAGTCATACTCTAGACTTTGTCCATTGAAGGCCATCTTCTCAGCTCTGTAGAAATCCTACTACATTGATCTTCAAATTCAAACCTATGAGAAACAACTTCGAATTGTTTTCTCTATTGTGAATCCATCTCAGATACCATGTAGAATTAGGTTGTAGATTTGAAACTTAACATGAAGTTTTAATCAAAATGACAAGACGCAAACCCACTATACTACTTTGCAAACATTAATTCACAATTTAGAACAAAAATCTAAGACATGCAAGAATAAATAACATACATGCAACAAGTATTTTTATTTTGGGAAAGAAATATGTTAAAAACCCCAATTACCTCTTTCATTAATTAAATGAATAGAGATGTATTACAGTTGATTTGCTCAACTGAGCTAACCCTGCAAGTGCATAACCTATCTCTCTGCTCATTGAAGGCCTCTGACCTAGACTTATTCAAATTTTTCCTTGGCTTGAGCTCCTATTTCCTTGAATTATTCCTTGAGAAATTAGCCCCTATTTTTTCATAAATCCATCTAATTGAATTCCATAATTCCTTAGGTTGATCATTTGATTGCATGCAATGCCTATACACTCAAGACTAGTCTACAATTGATGTTACACTACCTTGGAATATCCACCTCAATTGGATAACTCAAATTATTTACATGCACTAGCTATTTTGGGTTGATTGATCAGTTAACTTGATGATCATTGAGTTTGATTGAATTCCCACCGCTTAACTAACCTTCCACTAGTTCTTCCAAAAATTGGAACTAGTTTAACGGAAAACAACCTGAGATAATTGATCTTGATTGCTAAAAATTAGCAATCACACATGAAAAACTAAACTCTAACTCCTCCAACTTGAATTTACTAAGTAAACTAGGTGACACAAGCCACGTCACACAAGTTAACATCATTCAAGTTCTAGGTAGATGTGGAAATTCGATTTTTCTCAATTTAATTAAGGCAAAATCAAATTGAGAATTTCTTGTTGCATTTTTCAACACCTACTAAAGGGGTAAAAGAGAAGCATGGATCACTCGAAGAATGAGTCATGCAAATATTGTAGAGAAATATAGCAAGCTAGGTAGTAGTTAAATATTATATAAACATTAACATTCTATTCACCAAATTGGATGGATGTAATGATATTTATGGTGTAGTGGCAAGTGTGAGATAAATGCAAGAAAATAATGCCTTGTGGATTTTTATTTCCATCATTGAAGTTGCATATGGTAGTTTCCAAATTCATTTCTCTAGAGATACCAACAAAGAAAATTTTGTGTGCACATGGTAGTTTCCAACTCCATTTATCTAGAGATGCCATCATAGAAAATTTTGGTTTTCAAGTGTTTGGAAAACGGTCTATACAACAATTATTTGACATAATCCCTATAAAGTAGTGTTAAATATGTTCTCATAATCTCTATAGTTTGATAATGCATTCGATGTGTTCAGAGAAACGTGTGCTTTGAAATCATGATCAAATTGCTCAAAGAAAAAAATTGATGCATGCTTTCAAATCATGATCAAATTGCTTAACGAAAAACTTTGATGTTATAGGTGCAGTCAGGATTTTACAACAAGAATAAAATTCAAGTTGGATTACATGAAGAGGATTCTAAATAGTCAGTATAGGATTGCAGGGAAGCAAATCATGTATCAGGACTTGTTATCTAACTACAACATTTGCAAGGATTCCACTTTATTTTCAGTAAATTTATGCATACATAGAGGAGCAGTTGGAAAAGGTGCATTTTCATCCTCCAAAACCTCTTATAAGGATGTGGTTAGAAAAAAAATGCCAATTCATCGACAATGATTCCTACTAGGTCTAGTGCACATATCATGGAAAAATAATATTAGGTGTCGCTAGTGGAAATATCATCTCCATATATCTCAAACATACATTGAATATTTAAATCAAAAGGGGTCATATGCAGATTTAGTGGATATTTCCCTCTTCCTTAATATTTGTATAAGAAGATCCACTTGATTTGGAATTAAACTTGTGAGATGTCTCTTTGCTTCAAAGATTCTTCTATTGTTCTACTGGGAAAAATATATGTATTATATTTAAAATATTTAATTATTGAACAGGGATCGTAATACTTGGAGATTCCAGAAAAATATATGTAGGATTAAATATTAATCTAATCTAATGCTAGAAACTACTTGATCAATTGAATGTAACAACTAAAATACATGAGCATAAGAAAATAAGAAATGTTTATAGACACACTTAAACGAAATACCAACCGGCCAATCCTTGTTTCAAATCCCCTGGCACGACCACGGAATGCAATATTTCACTTCATAAGAGAGTTTTCATGCACTCAATAGCAGGTTGGACTTGAAGAATGAAGGATTCCAATTCTAATGGTTAGTTTCCTAAAACCAAGTACTAAAATCAAATGTAAGGAATGTAAATGAAATGCTAGAATAAAATATAAACTAAAATTATCATATGATCATCTACCAATGTTTACTCGAGCAAGAGTTAGAATGTAGATATTTGAACTAACATGAATCATCCAAAACATAAAGCATCAATTGGGTATATGAATACCAAACCAATCATTATAAAACCAATTACTTATTCATTTGTTAAACACACATTATAGAGCAATTATTCATAAAGTAAATAAAACTAAAACTATCATACCAAAAACCATGTTGAATATGAAAACTATTTATTCAATAATAAATATGTTTATGGATAGAGTATAGGCACAAATCATATGTTTTCATAAATCAAATATTGTTTACACGAATTGAGTATACCTCTAAATCATATGAAAACAAATTTAAAGTGGATATTGATCTTGAACCACTTTCCACAATCAAACCAAAAGAGTGACTATCATATATAAGCTCAAATTGTTATATCAAGCCAAGATTATTTGCCACAAAACATGACAAAGGTTGCATTTCAAGTCCCAATGTTGCATTAATCCTAAGGTGAATAATTTCAGATAATCACAAATAAAAATGAGATCGTTGATATAAATTTTGTCTCTTGTAAAACAATCAATTTGATCTTGACTTCATAACATAGTAAATATCTCAAATCATCGCAAATGAATAGAAAAAAGTTAGTTAAATTGAATCTTTTTTCAAGATGTAATAAAAACCCCAAATTCAAGACATTTGACACAATATTATAAACAATGATGATAAAAGGCTAAATTTGGATTGTATAAAAGTTATCCTTTATGTAATGCTACTATGCATGTGATCAACACAATGAAAGCAACGATGAGAATTAATCTATTAACCATACAAGGTCTATATAAAATAACGCATATGTATTCAACATTAAATTGAAATGATATGAACACAAACAAAATAGAATACTTTACAATCAAGAATGCAATTATGAGGGGACCTCTCACAATAGCACCTATCTAACTACAATCAGAGGAGGTGAAAAATAGCAATGAAACAATATATCAAAATTTGAGTCAAATATTAAAAAAGATCAAGTTACATAAGTTTTGTTGATATATAGCTCATAAACATAGGTTAAAAAGTATAGAAGCACAATAAAAAAGACATACTACCCCGCATTAAAATTCCTCGCTATATTTGTATATATTACATCTAATCATGCCTTTGAAAGGGCATGACACAAAGATAAGACTCAATCCTCTGATTCAATGGAAAATATCCTTGTGATAGTTGAAACACCAACTAGAAGATCTCCTTCGTCTCTATCAACTTCACCAAACCCATTACAAACATGATGTGTCTGATCGAATCCCAAGTATACTGCAGTTGTGATAAAAAAAAATAGATTTTTTTTATAACTAGGTATATCATAGAACCATTAATGCCATGTTTTTATCTTGAAGTACCAAAAGGATGCAAACTCAACCCAAAATGGAATTTTCCATGCTATCGAGTACTTGAAAAACTTGAAGAGTGAACCCTTTGCGTGGATGGCCATGAATGCACAGACATTGGTCCCACAGTCTCATTGGTACCAAAACCCTTATACTGGTACAAAAAGTGAACTATGATTCCATCATTAGGAAAACAACCTCAAAATACACTTTAGCCTAGTTAAAAACATAGGATTTTAAGAAATTGAGAAAAGAGTACATAGTCACATTATTTATGGGTATTAAGCATAAATATTGTAGGTTTTGAAGGTAAAAGGATTATAACAAGTAAGAGAATAGTGTAAAGAAAAGATAATTAAAACTGACAATGTTGAGGGCCAACATCTCCCTCGTGGAAATCTTCTTGTATGTCCTCATGCAATGCACAAAATAACAAAAGTTGATCATCATCTTGTATTCTACTTAGGAGAGCCTTGCAGCATTTATAGGAATGTTGAGTCCCCCTTCAGTCCTAGTGATTTTTTTCTATTTATTTCCCATAAGCGATAGATGGAATAGATTCTAGAAGTTTAGTCTTTATCCTTGTATTCTCCATCTACAATTCCATAGTTTCCTCCTATAATTTGCAACTCTGGGCCTTTAATTGATCATTCTCTTTTTGCATGTATCGGTTAAGTATTATATGTTCTAAAACTTATTTTGTCATACTTTTGACCTTCATATCCTTTTATTTAGTTTCCTATCTAGTGGTTCGGGTGGAGTGTAATGAAACATAGACTCATCTGGAAGAGGTCCAACGTCTACATACTCACTATGGAATGACTAAGAGGTATAATCACACTTAGATCCATCTTTAATAGGATTTCCAATAGCCAATTCAAGAGATCCTTTATTTGTTGGACTAAAAGATTGATTTTTTTGCTTCTTCTTTACTTCAAAAAGTTATTGTAAGGTTTGTTCATCATCAATATCAATACAAACATGGCTCTTTGTAGTGATCTACAACATACGAACAGATAATGACTATAGGTATTTGTAATGTCCCCAATTAAATTAATTATGTTAAGAAGAATTCCCTTGTTTGCAATTTGGGCGTTGGGAATGTTTTGGCATGAAAATTTAGGAAAAGTGGGTTGAGGGAGTCCCCGCTTATTTTTTGGGAGAAATGGAGGCCACCAACATTAGAGAAAAAGAAAATTAAATTGGTAGTGGAATAGGGAGCGCACATGAAGTATGCACTTGGAGAAGAAGAAATTTGAATTCCTTGAGGCAAATCGAATTGGTGGAGGGACCAACAAGGGATGGATGGTCAACAATTATAAAAGGAAGGAATGAGGGAGCAATAGGTATCTTTTGTCTATTTGAAAATCGAATTTGCCTTAGTTGTTCATCTAAGCCAATATTGTGTTGTTTAACACATGAGTGTCTCTAAGTAGAGATCTCAACCCTTGCTTCAGTGGACTTCGAGTGCCAGCTCTAGGAGGGATTTTACTTCATCTCAATTCGTAGCAGCAGCAGGGGGAGTAGCAGCAGCGCAGGGATTACACAATCACAACGTGAGGCACTACGGGAAGTTGGGGATACAAGAGCATCCTTTCATCATTTTCAGGAGTATAAAGGGAAACTACAAACAAGAGGGCCATCCTACACATAGCTCTCATTTCATCACACGCAGGACTGTGTCATTTCCTCCATGATTGCATAGTCATTGGAGTGAGACTCTTTAGGATAGCACCATCTGGGGGAGTTTGGAGTTGGGGTGATGGGAGATCATTTGGAGGGCCATTTTGAGGAGGATCGTTGGAGTTGGGAGAGCATAGATTGATAGGATCAGTCATAGCAACAGAGTTCGAAATTAGAGGAGGGCCAAGTTGTGAAGGGTCAATTTTTGAAGGTTGGAACCAAGGGAAACCCTTTATGGGTTTCTATGGGTTTTGGGCAAGGATCACAATCCCAAATTCATAGAATTTTTTGGGCACTCTAGAGTGGGAAAATCAGGGGGCGAAGTCAGGTAACAATGCAGTTTTAGAGCAGCAATGCAGCTTTCTGGAGGAGTTATTTATTGCAGTCATTGGGATTTCTTGTACTCATCACATCGTGCTTGTAGCTTGCCTTGTGCAATCCAAGGTGCACCTTCACCAACTCATTGTACCACAACAAATATTATTAATAAAAATTGGCCATTTGGGGATTTGCAGAAATTTTTGGTTCATATGTATCTGTTTCTGAAAATTTATTTTTTGGTTGTCTTCGCATGTCTTTGTTATCATTGTAAAATTTCCATTAGGAATAGTACAGTGGTATCAAAGCATGATCTTGGCCAGTTGTGGAGTATCCAGCAAGATCATGGAAGATTTGGGCATGTATGCATTGTGATGGGTGAAATATAGACAAACCCATGGCTCAAGGGAGAGTGAGTATTATTGAGGGAAAAATGACCCTCACCCACTTTGATGGTTAAGCTAGGAGTTCTATCAGAAAATGGGTACAAGAATTGGACACATATTTCTGGCTAAACCCCATGACGGAGGCAGACGCTATTAGACATTCCAATTTTCACTTGGATGGAAATGGTATGGAGTGGTGGTACGAAGGGTTGATCCCTTTGGGTCATGTACGTATCACATCCTACATAGAGTTCACACAGAGGCTCGTGGATAGATTTAACAGAAAGGACACCAAACCCCCTCAAAGGGAGTGGATAGGAGGAAGACAGTTAGAGGATGAGACCGGAGGCATTTTTGTTGGTGGATATTGGGCTTTAGATGTCAGAATCTCAAGGAGGAGGTTGAGTAGGAGGACATGTAGGATGGTGAGGGGCACATCGATATACCCAGTGTGGCGCAGGAGTCACCATTATTGGAGGCCTATTTGATAGCTCCAGTTGACACTTTGGTTGAAGGAGTAGAGCATACACTCAGAGGGCCATCTATTGATGAGATGTCAACAGTTGATGAGGTACCCATTGCTATGACCTAGTTTCTAGACGATGGTCGACCACAATAGGTTGATGAGTTGCCTGGAGGCATACTTGTTGTTGAGGAGGTAAGAGACGGAGGCGTCCAAAGCGGTGACCAAGGTTACAAAGGATAGACACCCTCCACATTTTCATCAGTTTTGGGCTAGCCTTCTAGCATTGAGAAATAAGGCCATGACAGTGCGAGAGGCCATTCGACAGCAGAACGACGAGTTGGAGGGAATGAGAGAAGTTTGTACTAATTCAACGACCAAACTGACTCGCATGGGGGAATGGTTGGGTTCCCTAATGGTTTAGTTGGATTGCACATTGGAGCGATGGGGAAACCCTACTCAAACTACATGTCGGTAGCACTAGCAGGTTACCACTACACATTAGAGAGGGAGAGGCAGAGTCACCTCGACATATTTTATGTGTTGAGCAGGATGGTGAGATGAGGCAACATGAGTTGCGTAGGGTTCATCCTTAGCAGGATGGAGGGTTAGTTCTATGGACGAGAATTTATGCTCTCGAACCTTCCCTTGGTGTTGGATGGTGAGAGATATTGGGTTGGTATTCGATGGAGCTAGCTAGGAGGTTACATGCATCCATGGCCACAAATCAATGGAGGTTGTGGGTTAACATAGGGGATTGAGGGCCATACTATTTTTGGGATCCAGATGGTATTCTCCATCACATCATGGAGTCAATAGGTGGTGGTAGCAGCTGTGTGATGGAATCAATGGTTTGGCGCACACACCTTTTCATATCCCCTTTAGAGTTCCTGATAGCACTAGTGATAGGATGGGTTGACAGAGGAGCAAGCATATTTCATGAGTTGTCATGGCATTTTGGGTGGACATGGGATCATAGGATGGTTAGACTACTCTAGAAGGAGTTGGTAGGAGGAGGTGGCATCGTCGGGCCACTAAACACGACATCATATGAAGACAGTGCTTTCTCATTGATGTATTGGGCACTGGAGCTACTAAGGTTCGACATGATAGTGTTATTCTCGATTGCGTGTGAGGATTTCAGCCACATACATGTACCTGGGTAGATGAGGAGGTGTAGATCACATTATGTTGGGTGTACTATCAGAGTGGCGGATGCATGTGCACATATGGGATGGCCTATGGTACATGGTGGAATGGAATTGAGAGTTGATATCCAGTGGTGCATGGAGTTGTGCCACAGAGTTCAAGGCTATGCAGTGGAGTGTTGGGGTGTGTATTTGTGTGTAGTAGAGCATGATGATGCACAATAGGTTGTTGAGGTGTTTTCGCCAGAGAGATATCTTGACGAGGGAATCAGGAAATCCATTGGGTTTTGCACACTCAAATTTGCGGAGCGAGTTGATCATAGGGTTGAACGTGAGCTTCCCTTTATCACTCACCAGCATTGCACACTGACTTCAGGGAATTTGATATCATCCCTTGATGGTATCACTGCAAGCAACATAACCCAGTAGTTTCATCTGAGATACTTGGATGGGGCTCGGAGCATCAGGAGAGATCTTTCTAGTTGTGGCATATGTGAAAGGCCCGGGATGGTGGATGCATGCTTAAGGGTAGTCCAATCCTCTGTAGAGGTAGCAATTATACTGCCCTTGAGCCCACACTCAGGGAGAGGCATGACCCCCTTTGGATGAGACATTCTGAGGTGTCTCGAGAGAATCCACAACATTTTGTGGACCTTACATGCAAGTGAATGTTTAGACTCCAGGTGGTGTTGGGGAGCACTTTCAAGAGGTAGGATGATAGATCCCACTGCATGGTATGGCCAGTGCAGGGAAATTTCGTATGCACCAAATTGGTCCGTGATGTATGGAGGCCATATATTGATTTCACGTAGGGACTTGAGACGTGGTACAGGTTTGCGCCAGCAGTTGTTAGGACTATGTCACAACAATTCTGATTGTGGGATACAAGGATCTAGATGGATTATTGGACATGTTTTTTCATGATGAGAGGGAGTAGGACAGAGGATGACCCAACTCCCCCTTGTTTGACATGTGGGGGAGCATTGAGTCCTTTATCGCATGGCAAGGTTGGTTTTCCTCATTACTGCTACAAATCAGAATGAGTGTTGGATCGGTAGGTTGTTACATCGTGGGGATTCTTGGTTCAGATGCATTGGGACTCCATAGATATTTTTCCATCATGTCCCATGAGAGGGGGATACATTTTGCGGGTGACACGAAAACCGTCATGATTATAGTGGCACAACAACATCATGGTGGCACCCCTTTTGGACTAGCGTGGGATTATGGCCTAGCAGGGTTTAGCAATTCAGCTACCCATGGAGGTGAGTGGGTTTCTATAGGAGAAGGTCATCCTGATCTTCCATTAGATTTTAGTGATTTGTTGATGGTGTGGGGAACTTCTCTTGTGTGGCAGAGTGATCAGCAGGAGGAGACCAGGAGAAGCTCAAGCATACAAGGGTTCAATCCCAGTAAGATTGGATGGCATCTTTAGGAGTCCACCCTTGCAATGCACGAGAGGGACTATTTGGTAGAGTAGTTACACGAGGAATGACCTGGATTTTATACTACCATGAATCTCTACTTAGTGGCATTGTGCAAAGGGCGTCTGATGCCTAGGCTGAGTTGGACAGTGAGTGGAGCAACGGATGCCTCATACTAATCAAGATGGCTTAGGATCCTGGCAAGATAGGGCACAGATCAAGGATAGTTGGGTGGTACATTTGGGACCCCGATATTATGTGCAGATATTGTTGGGTTCAGTTGATCGAGAGGGTTCTTGTTCAGACATTACTTGAGGACAAGCAATTTTTGGTGGGGAGGATTGTAATGTCCCCAATTAAATTAATTTTTTTAAGAAGAATTCCCTTTTTTCAATTTGGGCGGTGGGAATGTTTTGGCATTAAAACTTAGGAAAATTGGGTTGAGGGAGTACCCACTTAATATTTGGGAGAAATGGAGGCCACCAACATTGAAGGAAAAGAAATTTAAATTGGTAGTGGAATATGGAGCCCACATGAAGTATGCACTTGGGGAAGAAGGAATTTGAATTCCTTGAGGCAAATTGAATTGGTGGAGGGAACCACAAGAGATGCATGGTCAACAATTATAAAAGGAAGGAATAAGGGAGAAATAGGGGTCTTTTGTCTATTTGAAAATCAAATTTTCCTTAGTTGTTTAGCTGAGCTAATATTGTGATGTTTAGCACACGAGTGTCTCTGAGTAGAGATTTAAACCCTTACTTCAGTGGACTTCGAGTGCAGCCCTAAGATGGATTCTACTTCATCTCAATTCATAGTAGCATCAAGGAGTCGAGTTACAGCACCTGTAAGTCGAGTACCAGCAGCACTGGGGGGAGTAACAACATAACAGCGCAAGGATTGTGAGTTGCAGCGTGAGGCACTCCGAGAAGCTAGGGAGATAGGAGCATCCTTTCATCATTTTCAAGAGAATAGAGGGAAGCTACAGAGAAGAGGCTCATCCTACAAACAACTCTCATTTCATCACACGATTGCATCATCTCCTCCATGACTGTGCAGTCATTGGAGTGAGACTCTTTGGGGTAGCACCATCCGAGGGAGTTTGGAGTTGGGGTGTTGGGAGATATTTGGAGGGAAATTTGAGGAGGATTGCTGGAGTTGGGAGACCAGATATTGGCAGGATCAGTCACAGCAACAGAATTCGAAATTGGAGGAGGGCCAAGTTGTGAAGGGTCATTTTTTGAAGGTTGGAACCAAGAGAAACCCTTTATGGGTTTTTATGGGTTTTGGGCAAGGATCAAAATCCCAAATTCCTAGAATTTTTTGGGCAATCTAGAGTGGGAAAATTAGGGAGCGAAGTCAGGTAGTACTATAGTTTTAGAGCAGCAATGTAGTTTACTGGAGGAGTTGGTTATTGTAGTCGTTGGGCTTTCTTGTACTCATCACTTGGTGCTTGTAGCTTGCCTTGTGTAATCACAGGTGTACCTTCCCTGACTCATTGTACCACAACAAATATTATTAATAAAAATTGGTCATTTGGGGATTTGCAAAAATATCCAGTTCATGTGTAGTTATTTCTGAAAATTTATGTGTTGTTGTCTTCGCATGTCTTTTTTATCATTGTAAAATTTCCATTAGGAACATTACAGTATTTGAATATCGTATTGACTAGACATGTTACGAGTGACAAGCGAGTTGGAACTACGAGGTTTCTCTTTGTTGCATTACTCTTTTTTATTCATGACTTGTGTTGAGGAGGGTAAACTATCCTAGCTTCAATTTGGGTTGGATTTTCTCCATGGTTTGCATCATTATCCCATGTTCTAGGTATTGTTCTTCAAAATTTTCCTGTGATTACAACACAAAATTATTATGATCTATAAAAATTTCCCAAGTTTCATTTCAATCCTTAAGCTCTTCCAAGATCAACATTTGACAAGTCCATGCATACTTTAAGAGGACTTTTCTTATTCCTTTTTACTTGATTTTCCACTTTCCCAAGGCCTTTCCACAAATAGCAAGGGAAATTCAATTTTTGCCCTGACTGGAAGTGTAGTAAAATATGAATATGGTATTGAAGAGTGAGAGTATACCTTCCTTCACAGGTTAGATTTTTTTGCAGAATCATTCTTCGCCTTATCCATTCGTCCTCGAGCCATGTCATAAGTATCCCTTTCATCCAATTTTCATCATGGTGTTTTGGCTTCAAGGATGCGTTGGAAACATTCTTATCTAGTTCTCTATCTACGGTTTTGGGTAGATGAGTGGCCCAGGACATTGTTTCTTTCATTACTCTCATGACTAAGTCCCTGATTTGAGAAACATGGCCATCAAAGTTTTATACAAAATGAAAGGTAACCTAATCAACTTGCCCCTAAAATTGTGCAAAGAACCTTTTCCATTCAGACCCATTAAACCATTGCTAGTATGCAATATATTTTGGTAATGCTTCAAGAGCTTGAGTAGCCAGATCATGTTGATTAACCACCATGTGTTGCACCGATTGTGGTTACACAATAAATCGTAATATTCCACTTCCTTATTGCTTTGAATTATGAGACCCTGATATGTCTTCCTTCATCGACAGCTTCGATACTTTGATTTGGATTGTAGTCATATGCATGTTAAAAATGGTGAATTATGTCAATCTTAGGGTAGGTTCAATGACTCATTGTGTAGAAAGCGAGACAAAAAACGAGTTATCATTATAGTGAATGGAGGGAATTACATGTGTTATACAAATTTAAGTCAAATAAGGTATATTCCTTTGGCATATTAACACTCATAGATTATATAAAAAATGATCAATAGATTTATACAATTGTAGGAAATCAAGTTGAATAGGAAAATTATACATATAAGGTTGAATAGAGATGTGTGCACATAGGAAATTAGGGGTGGAATGTATGAAAAAAGAAAGGGTACTAAACAAAAATAGGTATAATGATCTGGATTTAAACAGGAACACAACAAATTACATAAATAACCATAAACACAAAGATGCAGCGGAAATAATACTTCATTTCATTAATGTAAAATATTGAGATATGCTTACAGATAGAAAATGGAAATAAACAGCTAGGGCAATGGTAACCTATCTTTGAGAAGAGATGTGGTGGCTACATGCCTCTGAACTGTGTTACAATGAGGCTCGAAGGCCTATTTATTATTAAGAAACAATGGAAAACCCTTCACATCCCAAAACCTAACCCTAGAAGATGAAACGCCAAATTGTGGGCCCCGTTTGGGTAAATTGGTACATCAATTTCCCGGGGTCGTAACTTTGGCCTACGATCTTTGTTTGACGCGTACAATAGCTCATTAGAAAGATCTATCTGAGAACTACAACTTTGGGAAGGAAAAATTTGGTTTGTAGACCCATTTTGCCCCTAGATTTCCGAGAAAAAAAAAAACATCGTTTAGGGCCTCAAAATGGCTCTGGAAGTTCAAGACCCGAAAAACTGCTAAAAATAGTAAAGTGTGCTACAATTTAGGAAACTGAAAAAGTTGAAAGAGATAGTTGTGGGGGTCCAAATGGGATAGGTGGGTGGCCACCAACATCCACTAGGATCATATAAGAAGACTCTTTCTTATAAATATAAAAAATCCTTTTGTTTTTGACAGATAAAATCAAATTAGAGATAGATTTGTACCTCTAGAATAATCCAATTACCAATACAATTTTATGACAATATTGATGTTGAATATGAAGGTGGAAGACTGACAAACCACTTATGTTGGAAAGAAAAATATAACTTAGAGGATTTTTGGTATTGCTTACTCTATTCTGGTACCAGTTTTATATTTCAATTCTTATAACTTTGATCATTGCAATGCACTGGAATCGAATCTGAAAGTGTAAGAAAATCAAATTAATATTGGAAACTAGAGGATTGTAAGTTGATGTTGGAGATTGGATCCCCCATTTATTTTTGGCACATTGTTGCAACTCATGTTAGAATCACGTACCATAAACCCATACCTAGCACAATTATATCTATGAGAATGAATTTTGCTAAAGTTGAACATAGAAAGATATAATTGGATTATCGAGCATTGATGGATGTCATTAATTAGTGTGAGACAACTCACCATTAATGTTAATGAGATTCAAGGTGCAAGAGTGCATTTTGATAGGTATGAATGGATGTGTTCAATTTAAGTCACTTGCGAGATATGGAAATCAAGAGACATTGAGGTATTCCCTTTTTTTCAGTGAGGAAGTTTGCCATTTATATATGAAAACTCCAAGGCACTCAAAAATATATCAGATCTTGGTCCTAGATAAAGTGATAAAGTCGATGAGACAAGATCTGTTGGAAAGTGGGCCTTAAAGAATCCCACATCATCCAACTCAAACATAAAACCAAGAATATTTTGAAGAGCCATTGGAACCAATATGAACTTACATAACCTATATTGGATGTTTCCTACCATGAGGCCTAGTTTTAAAGCAAGATCCATGTCTAGTTGTGTCAACTTCCTAGTTTTCACAACTAGAATTATTTTTATCTTTACTATTTTATTCATTTATTTATTATACTACCCTATCCTACTTGAAAAATAACACTCTCCTTCAAGTATCATAGTACTTCCAGTGAAGCCATGTGCATTAAAAGATAACAATTGTGCTCATGCTCAAATTTGTGAAGTAGGAGTTAATGTAGTATATCAAAGCATGAGAGACCAACTACTTCAGATGATATGATAAGAAGATTTGTTGAAGAGGAGAGAATTATTTTGGTTTAATAATTGTCTAGAACTAATATTTGATGTAGTCATAATGCTCTTGGCTCTCTTTCTCATCTAGTCCACTCTATATGTCCTCCTCTACCATTCCATGCATATATTCTATTTTCGAATGGTTGATCTCTTGGGTGCATGATGGATATGATGATAGGTATGTCACGAACTCTTTGATACCAAGCTCTAATGATTGTTCTCCGTCATATTTGATCCATTATTCTTTGGTTTCCTCAATAGATTGGAAAGGATGATCAAAGAAGGATCTTGAATATTCTTGTAGATGTGGCCCATGGATATTTTTCCCTTTTATCGCTTCTTGGATTGCATGTATGATTTATGCAAAGATTTTTTCTTCCTGAGATATAGAGAATTTCCCAACAATTTCTATAATTTATGAGATTTCTTGCAGGACCATTCTTCAAACTCTTGATTAATATTGAATTCTTCATGTTTGTTGATAATACTTGTCTAGCACATGCACTATTATGTGGGTGTTGGGGTGGGGAGGTTCTTACAACACCCAAATAAAACTTTTTAAAGAAGTAAATGAAGTATACTAAAAGAAAAAATTTCAAAGCAAGACTTTTCATGTACTTGGATGATCTCATACTACTAAGACTTGTTGTCACTAGTTATATGTTCACCATAAGTTAGATTCTTCCTTTCCATGAATCAAACTAAAAAGAAAACACACTTTCATAAATTAATTAATTAATTAATTAAAAACAAAAACAAAAACAAAAACAAAAAAACAAAAAACAAAAAAACAAAAAACCAAAAAACCAAAAAACCAAAAAAAAAACAAAAAACATTAAACCAAAATAATGAGGCTTTGGAAAAACCCACTAAAGTGGATGCGGTCAACTAGGACCCTTTTCAAATATTTTGAAATGAGGGCATATTTGCATCTTACTATTTCTCCTCTTCCAAATCATAAGTGTTAGCAAAAGTAAGAAAAGAACTAAGCTACAAATAAATGTTTGCAAAATATATGTATTATATGTCCAACATTTAATTTTTGAACTGAGAACGTAATATTTGGATATTTCAGCAAAATATATGTTGGATTATATCTTAATCTAATTTAATGCTAGTAGCTACTTGATCAATTGAATATAACAACTAAATAACATGATCATAAGAAAAGAATGAATGTTGATCAACATACTGAAACTAAAGATCTTTTGGTCAGTCCTTGTCTCAAATCCCCTAGCACAGCCTCAGAATGCAATCTTTCACTTCACAAAATAGTGTTCATGCAATCAATAGCATGTTGGACTTGAAGAACGAAGAATTCTAGTTTTGGTGTTTAGTTCTTGAAACCAAATACTGAAATCAAAAGTAAGGTGTGCAAATGAAATGCTAGAATAAAATCTAATCCAAAACTATCATATGGTCATCTACTAATGTTTTCTCGAGCAAGAGTTTCAGTGTATATCTTTGAACTAATATGGATCATCCAAACATAAAGCATCAATTGGGTATATGACTATCAAAGCAATTACTTATTCATTTACTAAACACACATTACAGTGCAGTTGTTTAGAAAGTAAATCAAAATCTAACTGTCATTCCATAAACCATGTTGAATATGCAAAATCTTTGTGCAATAATGAATATGCCAGTGTACGGAATTTAGTCACAAACCATATGTTTTCATAAATCAAAGATTGTTTACATAGATCTATTATACCTATGAATCGTATGACAACAAATTTAAATTTGTTCCTAAGCTTGAATCACTTTCCATGATCAAAGCAAAAGAATGACTATCATTTATAAACTTAGAGGGTTATATCAAGCCAAGGGTATTCACCATAGAGCATGACAGAGCACTTTGTTTCAAGTCCCAATGTTGTATTAATCCTAAGGTGAATAATTTTAGTTAATCACAAATAAAAATGAGATTTCTAATAGTGATATTTGTCTCTTATAAAACAATCGATTTGATCTTTGACTTCAGAACATAATCAATATATCATATCATCATACATCAATAGATACAAGTTGGTTAATACAAATATTTCTTCATGATGCAATCAAAACCTCATATTCAAGATAGTTGACATAACACTATAAATAATGATGATTGAAGGGTAAAGCTTGATTATATAAAAGTTAATTTTTTGTATAATGCTACTATGCATGTGACCTACACAATGAAAACAATGATGAGCATCAATCCATTAACCATACAAGTGTTGTATAAAATAACATGTATGTATACAATAATAAACGTGAAATTGATATGAACATAAATGAAATAAAATACTTTACAATCAAGAACGGAACTGTGAGGGGCCCTCCCACAGTGGTGCCTAGCTAAACTACAATCACATGAAGTGAAAAATAAAAGTGAAACAATAGATCAAAATTTGAGTCTCATATTAACTAAGATCAAGTTACATGAGGTGTATTGATATATAGCTCATACACAGAGTTTACAAAGTCTAGAAACATGATAGGAAAGACTCACAACCCCGACATTAAAATTCCTAGATATATTTATAGATATTACAATGAGTATTACATTCAATTGCGCCTTTGAAAGGCCATGACACAAAGATAAAAATCAAAACCTATATATGAGGAAAAATTATCCTTGTAATAGTTGAAATACCAACAAGGATATCTCTCGACATAATGTGGTTGATTAGATCCCAAGTATATTGTAATTGTGATAAAAAAAAATAGGGTTTTGTTATAACAACATGTATCATAGAGCCATTGATGCCTAGTTTTGACCTTGAACTTCCAAAAAGGATGCAAACGCATTGCCACGTTGTTGAGTACTCGACGAACTTGAAGAGCTAACCCTTTGTGTGGATGGCCACAAATGCGCAAGCATTGTTCCCATGGTTTCATTGGTACCAAAACCCTTATATTGTTACTAAAAGTGAACTAGGATTCCATTATTAGTAAAACAACCTCAAAATACACTTTAGCCTAGTTAAAAACATAAGATTTTAAGAAATTAAGCATAGTACACGGTCACATTATTTATGTGTATTAAGGATCAATATTGTAGGTTTTGAAGGTAAAAAGAGTATAACATTTAAGAGAATGGGACAAGTAAAGGGTAATTAAAAATGACAATGTTGAGGGCCAACATGTTCTATTTTTAAAATATTGAAGATTTTAAGAAAGTGATTTCAGAAAACCCTTTTATTACTCCATGGTTTCGTAAATTTAATCCTAACTTCATATTAGTGATTTGAATGTGAATTTAAGTCTAATTCTTGAACCCACCATTATATTTTTATTATTTATTAGTTTTTTAGGGTACTAGGAAATTTGAGATAGCTCTATTGTGTTTCTCCATACATGCCCATATTTGTCTTCAGATATAGCTTAGAAAAGATCTTCAAACAAATTGATTCTCAAGAGGGAAAATTGTAAATAAACTAAAGTTCTATATTATGTGAATTCAGCATTTTGGCGTAAAATGTTTCAATAAATAGGGTACCTATAATATACTTTTCCCATGCACAAGTTAATTCTCTAAGAAGGGGCACAAACCAAAGAAAAAAACTAGGATTTTTTTTAGAAAACGATGTTGAATGATTACAAGAGGAAGAATTATAACAAACATTAATTTAGAGAAATTCAACATTGCTCATTTGGATATGCCAAATTAGGAAAATAATTTATGGATTCTAAAGAAGAATCCTAACATACAAATATTTATTCCATGGGGATGGAAGTAGTTAAGTATTTACATTAGGAGGGAGTAATATAGTTCACAAATTTGAAAACTATGAACTTTCATAAGGAGTCGGCATCAAGATATCTCTTTGCTCCAATTGTTCGTCTATTGTTCTATTTTAAAATAATGTTGATTATAATAATGTGTTTGAGTAAACCATTTTATTACTCCATGGTTTCCTAAAGTTGATCCTAACTTGCTATTAGTCATTAAAATATAAATTTAGGTCTAATTGTAACACTCCCTCCCACCCCCTTGTACTATCTCGAGTTGTGGAAGGTGTTATTTATGACTTAACCTTACCTGTAAAGTTTGTTATGAAGATGGGCTTACCAACAATATGTATTTTCTAAAGTTTGTGAAATTGATTTTTGATACCACCAACATGTCCAACTTATCAAGTGCTTTTCGACAATATAAATTTTATCTCAATTTGAATCTTAGTTTGATAGTTATGTTGTATTGAAGTTAACCAATTACATAATGTCATATGGCATCCACGTGTAGCCTAGCCACGTTTGCGCATGTTCTTCCACGCCAAACCACATCACCTTGGAAAAGTCTCCACGATGGTACCACCAACTAAATTTGGGTGGTTTTTAATACTAACAATATTCAATTTCAACCCCCCCACAGTTAACTCTGGGTAGACTAGGGGGCCCAGGATGAACCATCACATCATTCATGCTCATTTAACATCCACTGTATATAACTTAAACTCATGTAGAATGACCTACAGACCAAGTCATAGCAAGAATTGCCCAAACTCATAAATAGATAAGTTAACTAATAACTTATGAGATGATGGGTTATTTAGGTAAACTTCAGTAATTAATCACAAGCATGTAAGTGATCATGTAGTTCTTGAAAATGGAAACCAGTTCCTTATTCAAACCAGTAAACTATCACCATAAATTCAAACATTAAAACAAAGTATGGGGTACACATTTTCACATTTAGGGAGTTTACAAGTTTTCCAATTCTCCAAATTTTTCGAGGTTCGTCAAACATTCAAATAAGGTGAGATCCATGTAAGAAAAAAATAGAAAATGATAGAAACAATAGTATAAGAAAATGTTTGCTTCTCGTTTTCTTTAAAATCTTAACAAGGGCTTGAAATAGTTCAATAATGTGATTCCTAATGCCATGCAGTAATGGGTACATTACTTTGTGGTAATAGAGCTTTGTTTGCAACATTGGGTCAATATGGGTTGCATAATAGCATAGTCTCTTCATGGTTTAGTGGGAAATATCTCAACACTTAGATTTTGTTTTTGGGGTTATATAGTGAGATTAATTTGTTAGTAGATGGGACGAAATCATCTCATAATGTCGAATCTATAATTCCTCGACAACCACAAGTGCAACTTTTTCAAAAAAAATGACTACCATGGGAAAAAAAAAAAAAATAAGGTGTAATGTAGCACACAACAAAATTCTTTTGCATGATACATATCATAAACCAAATTTGTTTGGCATGATAAGGAAATTAAATATAGTGTGACATGACAAAGAGAAAGTAAGAGAAGAGAGGAAGAGAAGAAAAATGAAGAAGATATTAACAAAAATTAAAAAAAAGGTAGATAATGAAATATTCGATACTACTTGATGCAAATATTTGTCCACTCCGTGCAATATTAGACACAACTCTCATGATTTCTATGACATCAAACAACTATTATATCATAGATTGGCATTATATCATAATCCCTTAAGCAAGTTAATGTGTTGTGATATTTTATCAAGTAATCATTCTTCTCCCTCAATTGTACACGTGTGAAGTATAAGAGTGGGATAGAAAACACTTTTTTTTTAGAAATTTTGATTAGATATTATATTTACTATTAACACAATATGCTATGTAACATTCAAAAAAAACTCTTAAATAAATATAAATATTTTCAAATATTCATATTTTAATGTTTCAAATGATCATATTACTTTATCCACAAAATATTCCATCTTAAACATTATATATAAAATCACAAAAATAAATATTGTTTTTTATATTACTAATTGCTTGAACTTCTTATTAGCAAATGTCCATCCTCATTATTCAACATGATCCTCATTATGTAATGAGTTTCCATCCATATCATCAAACTAAATTTGCAATAAGATATTTATATCATAATTGACATTTCGTTGAGATTAAAGTTATGCAAGTCCTATCCATTGAATAAATTTATATACTTTCATATTTACAATTCTATTGGTGAATATTGATTCAATCAGTTCAACTACATTATTATTATATAATATGTCTTGCATTGATAAGATGAAATTCATTCATGAATTCCACTTATTGTGTAATTTTTTTTTATTAATAACTTCATTTTAAGTGAATGGTGTATGTAATTATATTGATTATCTAAAATTATAAATAATGATAATTTATGAATATTTTATATATGTTCTTTTTTGGGTTTTAAACAATTCTTAATAATAACAAAAAGTGCTTTAATTTTTCTTTAATTTAAAATTATATTTATTTAAAAAATAAAGTATAATGAATAAAATACTTTTAATGAAGTACCTTCAATCTAATGGTATTACTTTAATGAAACACAAAATAAACAATGTTCATAATTATAAATCATTTCTTCTTTGTATGAATTTCATTAAAATTAATAAAATTTAATTACCTTTACCATGTCGCAATGGAATAATGTTCTTGGATAAACAAAGTCTAAATAATTGATAGTGAACTGATACGTATGTCCATCCATTACAATCATCTCCAAATACACCAATTCATCATTGTCTTTCATGGAGAAGGAAGTCATCATGCCTAATTTTCAACATAACCATCCCTGATTTACATAAATGGATTTGTAGCTTTTGAATGGCATCACCATAATCAAGCAAAAGAGCAAAGTTGAATACCTGTGAGTTCGCTTGGTTTCTCCCACGTTGTTAAACTAATAAATAATTTAGATTTTCATAAAACTAGGAAGTCACAATTCGTCAGTGTAGCACATGAAGCTCGATCGCTGACAACCCAAGTGGACAGAGATCTCAATGTAGAGAACTCTCCAGGTGGCATATCTTTCGACCATGTAATAAAGACGAACATCTAATAGAGAAGTAGGTAGATCTAGATTGGACAACTTAAATTGAAATCTAACCAAGAGATGGCACCAAGTGGCAAGCAGCCATCCTTTGGATCAAATAGAGGAGATTCCACTGCTATCGTCGGGCCAAGTGGTCGCTAAATGACCACCATAGTGGAGAAGATCTAACCGTTGTGCTTGTGCCAAGTAGCGGTGATCCAATAGTGGAGATTTTTCCCCTTGTACCAAGTGGTAATTATTTGACGGCCTTAGATGGAGTAGATCAAACCATCGTGATGGCGCTAAGAGAAAACAATCAATGGCACCGAGCAGCACACATCCATTAGATGGTGCCACTTCGCTGACCCTGGTTGGCCCAAATCCAGCCATTAGATGGGCGACACTTGGCTGGGAGGCTATTAATTAGTAGAAAAATAGACATGAAAATGATAAATTGAGCAGTAGTGGGTGGGAAAAGAACAAGGTATTATAGGTGGATCGATTGGCTAGATTGTGTATCTCAATTTTGAATGTTTTATTGCATGTGCAATGTATGAAATTAATCGCTATAGTAGGAATTTTTTTGGGAAAAATATTTATCGAACGAATTTGATTGCCACAAAATGAATAAAATCCAACGATCCATTTTTTAAATAAAATCATAATAAAAAAAAAAAAATCATTAACACTCATTTCTCATTGTTAAATGAGAATACATACAGAAACATATAGTTGACCAATACCTTTAAGTCAATGGATAGCCTCATGGGTTAACTTAGTAGGTTGAACTGCATGCCCAAGCACATTATTGGTTGGGTCTTAGGTTGCATGTTTAAATTGAATAGAATCTTTCAATTGAACCATCCTTCACTTGTATATTTTAGGGAAGGGGAGTCCATAAGATTTCATGGGAAAAAAGGTTAGTCAATGGAATATGTATACAATGGGAATCTAATGGAAGAATTCATGGTTGCTGCCATGAAAAGTTTGATGAAAAAAATTGATTAAGAACGTGGTGTTAATTATTGTTTTCATTTATTTGATGAAAAAAAACTTCTTGTTAATTAGTGAATTAAGTTATTGAACTTAGGTTTTATTAATATTTGGAAGCACTTTATGGACTAGGATTCATGTTACTATTATAGTGATTGAAATGATAAGTAGGGTGGTGGTTATTTTGAGGAGAAATGATAAGTAGGCTGGTGGTTATTTTGTGGGGAAACTAAGGTTCAAGCTTATGGACACTTTGTTTGTTATTCTCTAATGTGGTGCTATGCAACAAAACCAAAGTAGGTGTTTTCATTGGCCATGGTGTTTTCCTATTTTCAACCCCGATGAAAAGTCTATTAGTTTTGTGGAATAATTAAACTCACTAAATTCAGCAAATTTAATTGCCAAAAATTGACATGACAAATTATGAAATATATGAATCATTTTGTACATGCTTTCGAATAATATATGAAAAGTCTATTAGTTTTGTGGAATAATTAAACTCACTAAATTCAGCAAATTTAATTGCCAAAAATTGACATGACAAACTATGAAATATATGAATCATTTTGTACATGCTTTCCAATAATATACTGTATTTTTTATTCTTGGTATTTAAATTCACATATGTTTGGATTATCTATATATATATATATATATATATATATATATATATATATATATGCATTTTTTGTGCTTATAAATTTATTTTCACTAGACAATATTATTTGTGAAGTGCTTGAGTTTTTTTATTTTTTATTGTTCCATTCTTGTATATATCACCTATACATTAATTTTGTTTTGATAATTAAAGTTGCTAGATTCAACTAATTTTATAGCTAAAAAATCATATGACAAATTCTAAAATATATGAACAATTTTGGATATTAGATATCATTTCTTTTTATTCAACTGTGTTAAGTAAGTCATTCAACTTCCGAGGCTTGCACCCAGTAACCAAGACTTCCTCAGAGGTTACCCATCCCAGATCGTCTTTGGTTCAAATGCGCTTAACGATAGAGTTTTCCCCACAATCAAATCCACTTAACTTACTACCTCATTTACGTATTTATCAATAATATAATGATTCACCATATTTTTATTCTTAATATTTCAATTGACATATATTACAATAAAATTTAGATTTATAAAAATATATCTATACATATGAAATTCCAAACTTGTGATTTTTTTAATTTTGAATCTTATTTCATCACATTCAAATTCAAACATAAACATTAACCCAACCTAAATCAACTGAATTAATATGTTACTATTTATCTACTTTATGTGTTACAATTTTTTCAAGTCACCCATCATAGTATTATTGGGAACTGTTGACTCTTTTTCTTTATTACCTTTTTGGTTTATTTATAATTAAGATACCAGAGAAGAATGAGTCCCATAACCATTTTAGCCTCACCCAGGATGAAAACATCAGAGAAATCAAAAAATGTGTTTTTCTTCCGATCATAAAGCCATGTAATACCAGACAAGTGATGCCAACAGCAAAGTTAACGCTAAGGAACCCCAACTAGTTGTGGAACTTTGTGTTTATCTTTCTTACATAAGGTTTCTCAAGGTCTGAAACAGGGTCTGTGTGGCACTGTCGAGGGGCAAGATGGGCCGTACATCTTTGGCAATGCAGAACTCCTAAGCTCTCAAAGCAGTATGTGTAACTCCTGGACCATCCAGACATGGTAAAGATTTTTCAAAATATTGAATTTATATATACACTAAAAAACAGTTTAAATAACAAAAATCAAAATTTTATAACTAATTTTAAAATCTAAAAAATCACAGTACCTCTACATTATTCTCCTACATTATTTGCGGCAAACCTTGTTCATATAAAATTCCAGACCGCGTAATTCTTCATTGCTCCACTGGCGTCATCAATGTATGAAGGCATGCCATTTCTCTACAGATTTTCCTCCGTGCAACGTGCCCGTGTGCATCGCATAATTCTTCATTGGTCCAATGACGCTGAGAACGCCTTGTGCAAGGAAATTTGATTGCAGGCATTCATGTCAACAAAAATCCTGATCGCTGCGATAAAACACATCCTCTCCGGTTTTCTCAAACGAAAAACTGCTTTGAATATATCCCACATTCAACCAAACACAAATTTAAAATCACTACTTATACCAGAAATGAGCGAAAACCATACAAATGATAACCACCGCAGCGTGACACTTCGCGAAGTACATCGACCCGTCTTATAATATGAAATGTTACGGCTCACCTGTGACAATATGGACGGCTTAGAATGATGAGGGACACGTGTCACAACATGGACGGCTAAGATTAACCCGTCAGATTGCCGACACGTGGCATTATCTGGCCGGTTCATTTTCAGCCGTCAGATTGACGACACGTGGCATAATCTCGACGAATCAGATTCAGCCGTCAGATTTTCGACTCGGATTACCGACACGTGGCATAATCTAGACGGCTCAGATTTAACCGTGGGATTTTGGACACGTGGACCAATCTGGACGGCTCAAATTCAGCCGTTGGATTGCCGAAACGTGGCATAATCTGGACGGCTCAGTTTTAGCCGTGGGATTTCAGACACGTGAGAAAATCGGACGGTTCGGATTAAGCCCTCGGATTTTCGACACGTGGCAAAATTCGACGGCTCAGATTTAACCGTCGGATTTACGACACGTGGCATAATATGGATGGCTCAGTTTCAGCCGTAGGATCTCCGACACGTGGCATAATCTCGGCGGCACATTTTCAGCCGTCGGATTTCCGACACGTGGCACAATCTCGACTGCTAACTTTCAGCCGTCGGATTTCGGACACGTGGCATAATCTGGACAGCTCATTTTCAGCGTTCGGATTTCCGAAACGTGGCATAATCTCGACGACTCAGTTAGAACCGCCGGATTACCGACACGTGGCATAATCTGGAAGGCTCAGTTTTAACCGTAGGATTTCCGAAACGTGGCATAATCTGCAGGGCTCAGATCCAGCCGTCGGATTTTCGAAACGTGGCATCACCTGGACGGATAAGATTCAGCCGTCGGATTGCCAACACGTGGCATAATCTGGGCGGTTCAAATACTACCGTCGGATTTTCGACACGTGGCAAAATCTGGACGGCTCAGATACACCGGCCGGATTCTCGACGTGGCATAATCTGGACGGCTCAGATACAGCCGTCGGATTTCCGACACGTGGCGTAATCTGGACGCCTCATTTTCAGCCGTCGAATTTCTGACACGTGGCATAATCTGAACGGCTCCATTTCAACCGTAGGATTTCCCACACGTGGCATAATCTGGACGGCTCAAATACAGCCATCGGATTTTCGACACGTGGCATAATCTGGACGCTAAGATTCAGCCCTCGGATTGGCGACACGTGTCATAATCTGGACGGCTCAATTTCCGCCGTCGGATTTCGACACGTGGCATAATCGGGACGGCTCAATTTCCGACACGTGGCACAATCTGGACGGCTAAAATTCAGCCTTCGGATTTCGACACGTGGCATAATCTGGACGGCTCAGATTGAGCAATCCGTTTCCGACACGTGGCATAATCTGGACGGCTCATTTTCACCCGTCGGATTTTCGACACGTGACATAATCTGTACGGCTCATTTTTAACCGTCAGATTGCCGACACGTCGCATAATCTGGACGGCTCCGTTTAACAGTAGGATTTCCGAGACGTGTCATAATCTGGACGGCTCAGATACAGCCGTCGAATTTTCGACACGTGGCATAAATTCGACGGCTCGGATTTAGCCCTCGGATTTTCGACACGTGGCATAATTTGGACGGCTAAGATTGAGCCATCGGATTTCCGACACGTGGCATAATATGGACAGCTAAGATTGAGCCATTGGATTTCCGACACGTGGCATTATCTTGATGGCTCATTTTCACCCGTCGGATTTCCGACACGTGACATAATCTGTACGGCTCAGTTTTAACCGTCGGATTGCCGACACGTCGCATAATCTGGACGGCTCGCTTTAACGGTAGGATTGCCGACACGTGTCATAATCTGGACGGCCTAGATACAGCCGTCGGATTTTCGACACGTGTCATAATTTGGACGGCAAAGATTCAGCCGTCGGATTGCCGTAACGTGGCATAATCTGGACGGCTCGGATTCAGCCCTCGGATTTGCGACACGCGGCATTATCTGGACGGCTCTTTTTCAGCCGTCCGATTTTCAACACGTGGCATAATCTAGACGGCTCACTTTCACCCGTCGGATTGTCAACACGTGGCATAATCTGGACGGCTCAGATTCAGCCCTCGGATTTACGACACGCGGCATAATCTAGACGGCTCATTTTCACCCGTCGGATTTCCAACACGTGGCATAATCTGGACGGCTCAGATTCACCCGTTGAATTTTCGACACGTGGCATAAATTGGACGGCTAAGATTCATCCGTCGGATTGCCGACATGTGGCATAATCTGGACGGCTATGATTCAGCCGTTGGATTTTCGACACGTCGCATAATCTGGACGGCTAAGATTTAGCCGTCGGATTGCAGACACGTGGCATAATCAGGAGAGCCCAGATACCGCCGTCGGATTTTCGACACGTGACACACTCTGGAAGCCTCATTTTCAGCCGTCAGATTGCCGACACGTTGCATAATCTGGACGCCTCATTTTCAACCGTCAAATTTGTGACACGTGGCATAATCTGAACGGCTCAGATTTAACCGTAGATTTCCGACACGTGGCATAATCTGGACGGCTCAGATACAGCCGTCGTATGGTCAACACGTGGCATAATCTGGACGGCTCAGATTCAGCCCTCGGATTTACGACACGCGGCATAATCTAGACGGCTCATTTTCACCCGTCGGATTTCCAACACGTGGCAAAATCTGGACGGCTCAGATTCACCCGTTGGATTTTCGACACGTGGCATAAATTGGACGGCTAAGATTCATCCGTCGGATTGCCGACATGTGGCATAATCTGGACGGCTAGGATTCAGCCGTTGGATTTTCGACACGTGGCATAAGCTAGACGGCTAAGATTTAGCCGTCGGATTGCCGACACGTGGCATAATCGGGAGAGCCCAGATACCGCCGTCGGATTTCCGACACGTGACATAATCTGGACGGCTCAGTTTTAGCCGTGGGATTTTCAGACACGTGCCAAAATCGGACGGTTCAGATTAAGCCCTTGGATTTTCGACACGTGGCACAATTCGACGGCTCAGATTTAGCCGTCGGATTTTCGACACGTGGCATAATCTCGACGGCTCATTTTCAGCCGTAGGATTGCCGACACGTGGCATAATCTGGGCAGCTCATTCCCAGCCGTCCGATTTCCGACACGTGGCATAATCTCGACGGCTCATTTTCAGCCGTAGGATTTCCGACACGTGGCATAATCTGGACAGCTCATTTCCAGCTGTCGGATTTCCGACACGTGGAATAATCTCGACGGCTCACTTTCAGCCGTTGGATTTCGGACACGTGGCATAATCTGGACAGCTCATTTTCAGCGTCAGGATTTCTGACACGTAGCATAATCTCGACGACTCAGTTTTAACCGTCGCATATCCGACACGTGGCATAATCTGGAAGGCTCAGTTTTAACCGTAGGATTTCCGACACGTGGCATAATCTGGACGGCTCAGATACAGACGTCGGATTTCCGACACGTGGCATAATCTGGACAGCTAAGATTAAGCCGTCGGATTGCCAACACGTGGCATAATCTGGACGGCTCAGATTCAGCCATCGGATTTTCGACACGCGGCATAATCTAGACGGCTCATTTTCACCCGTCAGATTTCCAACATGTGGCATAATCTGGACGGCTCAGATTCAGCCGTTGTATTTTCAACACGTGGCATAATTTGGACGGCTAAGATTCAGCCGTCGGATTGCCGACACGTGGCATAATCTGGACGGCTCAGATTCAGCCGTCGGATTGCCGACACGTGGCATAATCTGGACGGCTCAGATTCAGCCGCTGGATTTCCGACACGTGGCATAATCTGGACGGCTAAGATTTATTCGTCGGATTGCCGACACGTGGCATAATCTGGACAGCCCAGATACCACCGTCGGATTTTCGACACGTGGCATAATCTGGACGGCCCAGATTCCGCCGTCTGATTTTCGACACGTGGGGTAATCTGGACGGCCGAGATGCCGCCGTCTTATTTTCGACACGTGGCATATCTGGAAGCCTCATTTTCAGCCGTCAGATATACGACACGTGGCATAATCAGGACGCATCATTTTCAACCGTCGAATTTCTGACATGTGGCATAATCAGGACGACTCAGTTTAAAACGTAGATTGCTGACACGTGGCATAATCTGGACGGCTCAGATACAGCCGTCGGATGGTCGACACGTGCCATAATCTGGACGCCTAAAATGCAGCCATCGGATTGTCGACACGTGCCATAATCTGGACGCCTAATATGCAGCCATCGGATTGCCGACACGTGGCATAATCTGGAAGCCTAAGATTTAGCCATCGGATTGCCGACACGTGGCATAATCTGGACGGCTTAGATTCAACCGTCGGATTTCCGACACGTTGCATAATCTAGACGGCTCAGATTCAGCCGTCGGATTTCAAAAATGTGGCATAATCTGGACGGCTCAGTTTTAGCCGTTGGATTTCAGACACGTGCCAAAATCGGACGGTTCAGATTAAGCCCTCGTATTGCCGACGTGTAACAATCTGGACAGCTCAAAACCAGTGGTCGGATTGCCGACACATCACATTATCTGGACAGCTCAAATTTAGCCATCACATTTCCGACACGTGGCACCATCTGGACGGCTCCGACACGTGGCACCATCTGGACGGCTCAGATTTAGTTGTGGGATTGCCAACACGTGGCATAATCCGGACAGCTAAGAGCTAGCCATCAGATTTCCAACACATGGCATAATCGGGACAGCTCAGAATTAGCCATCGGATTGCCAACACGTGGAACAATCTGGATGGCTCAGATCCAGTCATCGGATTTTGGACACGTAACACAATTTCAATAGCTCAGATGTAGCTGTCGGATTTTGGACACGTGACACAATCTGGGCAACTCGATCTAATCCATTTGCTCCGTGTGCCAGCAATCAATTCGATGGCTAGCTCTGAGCCGTCCAAATTTATTGGGCTATCGGCTTTTTCGCCCTTCCGAGACGTGGGTTCGCGCCACCATCAGCGTTTGGCCATGTTCATTTCTTTGTAAGCATTTTGCTTCATGTTTTGCACTCGATTAATGTAATAGATTCAATAGGATGATGTAATGGTTATTTTTTATTTTGCAGATGGCTCTCTTCAAGGCAGTTTGGAGAGCAGTTTCACTGAGAAAATCGAGGCACAGTAACCGTCAAAGCATCAATCTACCATACGAATCCCTTGTTCTCTGCGCAATTACAGCTGGGTTGCCCAGCGTTTTGTTCTTCGACGGCTTTGACCGACGTTTGCGGTTCGGATAAAACAGCGTACAAAGATGCAGAATATTGAGAGGGGTTGTGGCGACTTGAATGTGCACAGAGACGTGCAAGCCTCACTCACATGTACAAGCACAAGAAGAATCCTCAGACGACCAACCACTTCAGAGTACCTCGTCCTGAGCTCAGGCACCCCGGAAAGGTGACTACAAACCCCAATGTGCACAGCGACGATACTCTGCTTCTAGATTGATAAGCTTACAATTCCATCCATACATGTATGCATGTCTTAAATTTAGCACAAACATTGCATCTACTATAATTGGTTGTGGGTTTGAGCCTCTAACAAGTGACCCAATTGATCTAGCTTTCTGATTTTAGCCCCACCATGGGCATTTAACTAGCTCAAAATGTTGTGCCTTTTGGTTCATTCCTTTGGTATAAGATACATTGACCTAATGATATATTCTAGATTGATAAGCTTACTAAAAATTCCATCCATAAATGTAAGCATCACTTAAATTTAGCACAAACATTGCACCTACCATATTTGGGTGTGGGTTTTTGAACATGTGACCAAGTGACCCAATTGATCTCAATGTCTCATTTTAGCCCACCAAATTTCATCTGCTATCCATGATATCTCTAGCTATGAACTCACAAATTGTGTACTTTTCATGCAGTAACCAACTAAGAAAAACTTTGAATGAGCATTGTTCATGTGATGTAGGTACCTTCACCTAATGACCACCTACGACAACCTAAATCTGTTCCAAGCACTCTTCACGTTCATACTACTTGGAACACCATGCACCATACATTACGATGCCTCACAACCCCATCACCCATTTAACTTAAGATGCCCACAATGGGGCCCACTATGCATTAGGATGCCTCAAAACCTATCACCCATTTAACTTGACAACTCGCAATGGGCCTCCTTTTAGGCCTCTATTGGATTTTACAACAATTCACCTTGCCACAAATTCTCACAATTCACGATCAACTAGGATTTGCAAGACAAGAGGACATGCCACTACACACTAATAGATTGTTTCCTATAGTCTACCATTAGCTAGGTTAGGCAAAGTTTACAAGGTAAGACCACAAACATTTTGATCACTTGACCAAGCACATTACAAACAATTTCCTACATTCACAATTACTATTGCCCCAAAGCATTAACAACCAAATTGACCTATCATCCTCTGGTCATTGTTTCTCATACATCATTGTAATAATATACATATATAAAAGATCAATGCCAAAAACCATTTGTTTTTCTTACATCATTGTAATAGAATACATATATAAAGGATCATGTCAAGAGCCACCTCTTTTTTGAATTATGTATTTGTTAGTGTAACTTACATTGTCAATCAATAAACAATGCATGTATATATATTAACAATTAATGGTCTATTAGACTCTGATTTTTGACATTTTTCATTGGACATCATAAACTTTTTAAAGCACTTTTTAAAACATGTAAAATTGATGAATATTTAAAACCACACAATAACTAGTCAATAGTAATATTGGCTTATTAACATAATGATACAAATGGTATTATTGGCTTATTAACATCATGATACAACTCGTTTTACTTCTCTAAAATTACTTGACATTACTTGAAGATGATTACATTAGAATTAGATTTACGAACGTAGTCACAGTCTCATTGACACAATCCAAATCTCCTTATAATAAAAACCACCAAGTCTACCAATTCTCCAAATATTAAAAACAAAACAAAAACAAAAAAATATATATATATATATAAAAAGTTCTGGAAGAACTGAAATTTAAATTTATAGTGATGAACACTTTCCTATCCCTATAGTACCTCTGACATACTAGCTTCCTTTAAAGTATTATCCAATTATAAAAATGATATTGATGAGATTGCAATATCATCAATTCAACACTATATTGCCTTCCATAAATCTTCACTAAATGCAAAATGCGCCAAATGCTATCTTTTATATAAGAACAAATTTTATGACCATAAAATAAAAAATAGAAAAAATAAAAATAAAAAAATAATAACAATATGTAACTCATACAATGTCCTGACCTTAAGGGAACCTGCCTTCAACATGCCAGAAAGGACATCGCCCAGACAGAAAACGACGACGGAAGGGTAACGGCTCTCCGATTTCCGGCTAACCACCATGCTGACTAAGCACACCACCTTAAATTCGGATGAGGCCGAAGAACACTCGGCACAAGGCATATCCGTCAGGGGTTGCAGACATAAGGATTTGTACTGCCCCGTGATCTGTTTGGATCCTCAGCGCCGTAACCACAGCAGGACTAAGCTTCCCTGGCGGGCTGAGGACAGGGGAAAAAGCGGTAGTAATAATCGCTTTCAATTATTCTCTGATCCCACCGTTCCTCCTCGCGGTAATAATCACGACAGCACTGGCAAGTGGCCCTCCCTCCTAATTCCCCCATCCAACCATCTTCAGGCCCCCGGCTATTTAACTACGTCCTTGGCAAATAGGGAAAGCATAGTTTTATCGTATTGCAAGGTGAAGAGCTTGCCCTCTGCCAACACAGCACTGGGTATCACCGTGGCAGGCTCCCACACCATGAAAGGAGAAATCTATCGCAACCAGGCAACGATAAAGGACCTTCATCACGCCCAGGAAATGTATGAGACTCAGACCTCGCAGCGTAACAAGCGGAAGTTGGGAGAATTAGAAAGCAGCGTCAAGGAAGAGGAAGCTAATTTATCAGACCAACAGTTGGAGAGGGAGGTCAGTTGGCTGCAGGACCCAAGCACCACCTACACTCGGGCTCCTCAGTTTGTCAGAACTCAAGCTGAGGCTTGGAGAATGAAAACCATGCTGGCGAAGGTTCTGACAGCGCAGGAGGAGCAAGATGAAAGAGTCCAGAAGCTTAAGCGCCAAATGGACGCAATGGAGCATGATCACATGTGCGTTGTCGAAAGTATCGAGTTCAAATTATCTTCGCTTGACCAGCAAGCGGACACCATTGGTAAAAAGCTCACGGTGCTCATCAAGCTTATGAGGAATGTGGCTAACGTTGAGGGTTTTTCTGGGGAGACTTCTGGTGTTCCTCCGAACGACCCACCGAAGCAAGAGCCCGGCCACCAGCCGAAGCAGGGGCCGACCCACCGAAGCAAGGGCCCAGCCACCAGCCGAAGCAGGGGCCGACCCACAGCTGATGGTTGCGGCCATTGTTCCTTTTTTGCTTTCTCGGTTACTCCCCCTCCAGGTTTTTATGTTCTCTGTTCATTTCACCATGTACTCAGCGCTCTTCTCTTGGAATCATAGCCCCTCTCGTACTCAATTTTTTGGTTATTATGTTGTTTCCTCGTGGCCGCCCTGCGTGGTGGGCTGTCTCAAAATTTGGTTTATTGTCTTCGCCGCCCTGCGTGGTGAGCCCGATCCATTTTTGGTCATTTTCCTAGCCGCCCTGTGTGGAGTGCCTATGTGGGGTTTTGTTATGCGTGGCCGCCCTGCGTGGTGGGCTGTCTCAAAATTTGGTTTATTGTCTTCGCCGCCCTGCGTGGTGAGCCCGATCCATTTTTGGTCATTTTCCTAGCCGCCCTGTGTGGAGTGCCTATGTGGGGTTTTGTTATGCGTGGCCGCCCTGCGTGGCGTGCCGGTTCTCCCTTTTGACAAATGCAAATCCTACTTGCCAGGCGTGCTGTTAAGCAGCCCTTGAATCTGCAACAGCAGAAGTTTTGTAACATATTCTCCTATTGTTAATACAAATGCTTATTTACAAGAAATTAAACAAACAAAAAATTTATATATATATATAAACTCGTACAAGTATACTATCTTAATAAAGATAGATTCAAGTTAGCTTCTCTGCAGAGTTCACTTGGCAAGTCTACAAAAATGTAAAATGAACATAAATATAAAATCTCATTTTCAAATTCCTAATTGCTTACTCAAAGGTGTGTGCTGGAACCCGAGTCACGAGTCATAAATAAAGAAATATATATCTATATATAAAACAACTTGACGAAAAGCATCAAAATTTAAAACATAAAAATAAATATAAGAGTACTTCAATTTAAAACCTAACATAAAAATAAATATAAGAGTACTTTTGACATGCCCTGCTAACTTCTTTAAAATTATTATGGATAAGATTGTAAAATAAATATAAGTATAAAATTCATTTTCAAATTGCCAATTGCTTACCCATAACGGTGTGACTAGATTACAACATGAGTATTATCAAAATTCAAAACATAAAAATAAATATAACAACAATATCTAACTGTACAACCCTATCACTCACGAGTATCTCAATGAGATAAACTCGAGCCATCAATCTATTTACGCCTTGATCAACAGGGCAAGCTTTTAAGGCATTTCATTTATCAACCATAACAAAGCACTAATCTAAGCAACTATTTCAACTGAAGAATCATGAGCTCGCTTGACGAATGCCTGCCAAGGCCCTCTAACTGTGTGCTGCAGAACGAGTCATTAAAGAAAAAATAATTAAGATTACAACTTGACGCGTATCAAAATTCAAAACATAAAAATAAATATAAGAAAAATATTAAACTGTACAGCCCTATCACTCACGAGTATCTTAATAAGATAAACTCCAGTTATTAAGAAGTGATGCGAATTACACCTTGCTGAACAGAGCAAGCTTTTAAGGCTCCTCATTTATCAACCATAACACAAGGCAAGCTTTTAAGACTCCTCATTGACACAAAGCACTAATCTAAGCAACTATTTCATCTGAAGAATCATGAGCTCGCTTGTTGGCGATGGCGGCCTTGACAGTTCGGGATCTTGCGAAGAAAATGACTCTTAAAATGAAAGCCCCTTCCTGGGCCTATTGCCCCCCGGGTTTGATCACTTTCTTCATTTAGGTAGGGCCGGTGGGTCGTGTAGGAGTCGAGCTCGGGCAAATGAACCTGAGCTTACACTGTTGATTTAAGAAGTCTCTGAGGAAAGGTGGGTTATAGCTTGAAAGTTCATCTATGCATCAAAGCAATCGAAACACCATCAGACCCAACCCATGTGGAAAAGAGCTCACCTTGCCCCCCGGAGGGACAAGCGGCTTCGCACCTTTTCAAAATGGGAAGGTCGAGGAAGGAACTACTTGTCCGATGCGGAACAGATTAGACACCAAAATGAAGCTCCTTTCAGTGCAACAATTAGCTCTTGTCGGTGCAGCTAGCCTACTATAATTAGGGGGCAGCAGCATGATGAAGCTATGGTTGGTGCAGGTAGAAGTGATTGCCTTGAGAAAGAGAACATCATTCCAATAAGAAGAGGCAGGCCGCTGGGGCATACCGATGCGCACGCAGGAAGGAAAGAGGAGCGGGTGCACACCAGAAGCAGCCCAACTACTGAATAAAAGAAATAGTGGGGGGATCTCTCTCTGAGCGGTGGTGGGATCTCTCGATACATCGAGGAAGGGTAAGGAGATTGGACACGGGAGGAGCTCGCCCCACCTTCCGATCCTTCCAATATGGGAGGAAACAAAATCGGGCTTTGGACGAATGCCAGCCGAGGACCAGTATCAGAATTAATAAGGATTACAACTTGACGACCAGTATCAAAATTTAAGACATACAAATAAATAAATGGACAATATTTAACTGTACCACTCTATCATTCACGATTGTCGTAGTGAGATAAACTTGAGTCATTAAGAAATGATGCGGATTACACCTTGATGAACAGGCAAGCCCTTAAGGCTATTCATTTATCAACCATAACAAAGCACTAATCTAAGCAACTATTTCAGCTGAAGAATATCATGAGCTGGCTTGACGAATGCCTGCCCAGGACGTCGGTTGGACAATCGACCACGGCGACCAAGCAACTGTAGGAGAAAAATAGTTAATATAAATACAAAATAATCAACCACATTCAAAATATAAATATATACAAAGTAACCACTTCCACTCACCTTGGCATTCACACCATCGGGAATAATTCTGTTTTCTAACTTCCACTTCAAAGTAGTCAGCTCTGGCATACTTGGTGAACCCCCCTAAAAGATGCATATGACAATGAATTGTTTTGTCTTGTAAGTACGAAGTTTACAAGTAATTGGTGGATTAGCATACCATTTTCTGCTAACAATAATTATTTTGTATAATTAGGTGTAAGAAGTTTACAAGTAATTGGTGTATTAGCGTACCATTTTCTGCTGACAATAATTTTCTGCCAAACAGGGAATTTGAACTTTGGCACGACGCAGAGTTTCTTGGGCATGATTTGTATGGGTGTCCCTGCATTGTACTGAAAGGAGCACTTGGCCTATAGCCACACATGCACAAGTTCCCTGCGGTTTTCCAAACGCTCCAATCATTCCACTTTGAAGCCTGTCTACCAATGAAGGATCATCATTATTGTTCAACATAGTAAAAAAATATCAATCCTTTTTAACAAGAGTGCTCAAAAGATAATTCACCTATTTTGTTAAGAAGTCTAGGATTTCAGCAGTAATTTTTCATGTAATAACTTTCAAAATTTGTCTTCAGCATAATTTTTTACGCTGCCACTTCTGCTTATCACAGTACTTATCTTCCAAAAAATGAGCAGAAAAAAAATATTTATCTTCAAAAACTCTATCTACCTGTTCTATCTACAGGAATTTCAATTTTGTTAAGATGAAATTATTACTTTAAAGTTGGATGACTAAAAATCATCATTGAAGCGTAGAATTACATTATAAAACCTCATATTTCATATTTGACCATGTATATGTATGATCAGGGAGATGTTGTCCATGTATGAAATTAAATAACAAAGTTACATATTCAGTGAATTATGCAACTTCAAAATTTCACGAAATAAACTGTTTAAGAGGGATCACATATGAAATCAAAAAGTAATGTCAGTTTACGAAAGACTAATAGTATAACTTAGGTGAGCTCAGAAACTTATTGCAAATGGCCTTCTATTAGAGGAATATGTCACCAGACAACAAAGAACTAACAAATAACCAGGAAGAACTAAAGAGATACCACCCATATTTAGAGCTAGCAAACAACCAGGATATATATTGAGTGTAGTCTGCAGAGAAGCCCCATGTGTCCACGTTATGACAGTCGAAGCAAATATTTCTCTTGATATGAACTTTAAAAATTCAAGTTATACAGAGGTACTACACTAATAAATAATCAGGATATATATTGTGTAGTCTGCAGAGAAGCCCAATATTTCTCAGTTATAAAAGTCAAAGCCAAAAAAAAATGGTTGATATGGACTTTAAAAATTCAAATTATGCAGAAGGTACAACCAAACCCAACAAGCAACAAAAGACCATTGTGATTTGATGAAAACACTTAATTGCAACTTGAGCACCTTTGACATTTCCTTAACAGAGAGATTCAACCAACTCAAGCTAAAGATTACAAAGAATTTGATAAATGTCGTGAATGCATGGCTTAATGTCGTGAATGCAGCAAGCCATGCAGGTACTATATGCTACACAGATTCATACAAATCTCAATACCCAACCATAGAATAAGATGAGAAATGGGTGGAAAAATACCTGAATTACACTTTTTAAAGCTTTTGGGCATTTGAATTATGCATTATATGTTGAAATTTCAAAGCAAAGCTATATATTTTATATTCGATGGACTTTTCAGATGGTAGTTGTTTTAACAAGCTCTTCAGAGCCAAAAATTCTCTACATCAATTGATGAGAAAAACAATCGGAAAACAATCTCAAGAGGAAGACTGATGTGAACTCCCAAAGAAGTACTAAAACTGAAAAATAGTCTCTTCCCCCCACTCCAATAGGCATCATCGTGGCATTGAGATAGTAGCCATAGCCAAAATAGGTTATGAGAAAACAATAGGTTATCTATTACTTTACACAAATGGAATATAATAACCATAGCAAAATAGAATCTACAAAAACATTAGGTTATCTTTTAGTTGCATTTTCACCTCAAACAATGTAACAACACCTACATGAAAACTTTAACAGTCTACATTCCCTATTTCTTAATTAATAATTGTGCACCTTGTATGACATTTTAGAAACTAAAAAGTAAACTTTACACGGGTTCCATTCTTAGAACATGCTCAAGCTAATCACATCCTTGATGTGTAAAACCACAATGTACAACATAGAATTGGGATCTCAATGATGAATACTTTCCAAGTGAATCAATTCAATTCCCCCCTCCCCACACTACATTCTCTCTCATGTGGTATATCATGCAGTTGTGGCCTGTTTGTTGAGAGACCATTGTAATTTGCAAGAGGATGGACTTTCTATTATAAGACAAGGGCTGCAACTGCCATTTTTTCTGGGGCCAGCCATGTATCTTGAGAAAAAGGCTAAAGCCCAATGTTTCTACCATAGGATGCTTCAACAAGCAATCGTGCATTTTGGCAGTGCTTATTCTAGCTCTTTGTTTGGTTTTGTAATGTTAAATGAACTAATTGATCAAATTGCATATACAGTATGCATGTAAACTTTTTATAATAAGTCTATTTAATGTTCAATTTTGAGATACAAAAAGTAAGCTTCTCTTGCCCCACTCCAATATAGGCACCATCATGACCCATTTTTTTACAGAATTGAGACATGGTAGCCATACCAAAAACAGTTTATGAGAAAAACTAGATTATATATTGCTTTACAAAATTGAAATACAATAACCATAGAAAAATAGGATCACTCATTTTAGCACCTACACAAAACCTTGAATAATTTACAGTGCCTACTTCTTATCTGGTAATTGTTTGGCACCTCTGAAAAATTTAAATTTTACATTTACCATGTCCCACATTTTTACGCAAGAGCATCAAAGCCACACAATGGAGGTATTTGGAGTTGTTGCCACTCTTAGAAGACTAAATGACATTTTTAGAAACTATAAATGTAAACCTTGCACAGGTTCCAATCTTGGCACCTACTCAAGCTAATCATATCCTTCATGTGGAAAACTACAATGTACAACATAGAATTGAGATCTTATTGATGAAAGCTTTACAAGTGAATCAATTGGCTATGGTATTATCCCTTTTTGTTCTCAATCTTTAACCTCAAACAGATACAAGTTCAATGCCTGCCCTTCTTAGGTTGAGTTCACTAGACTGTTGCAAAAGAAACCAAGTGTATGAACCATGATGATTGAATACTGGTAAACAACTAGTACAAGCTTCCCGAGCTCTGTGAGAAAATGTGTGCCTAATTAGTGAATAGTTATTCACCAACTTTAAATCTAAATAAGAAGGGAAACAACTGAGAAACTAGGGGGTAATAGAATGGAAGCTAACTAGCATTTCCCCATGAAACTAAGTGGGAATAGGATAGCAATAATTGTTTTGAGTTGTCCTAATAATTCACCTATGCCAAGATAATAACACAGGTTTGTACAAGCCCCACGTAGATGGAAGCTATACTATCATTTCACCAAAAATATATTGAAAGAAAATAAGGCAAGACTAATTGCCATTTGCCCTGTCACAAGTTATTCTGAATTGTTTTGACATTGCTTCATCACAATAATGACATAGGCTTGACAGGCCCTATGTTAAAATGGGCATGTCATGATGGCATATAGTTGGTGTTCAGAGCCTTCCATGAACCAAAACATATTTACCATTATCCGTTGCCAAGAAAAGTTTTGTTAGCACAAATTAACCAAATCAGAAGTTTAAACTTCAAAGTTGGATAATAAGTAATGTTGCAACACATGACTACAGCTCCATCTCAAAAATACAAAGAGTACTAGATCCTGAAACCCGCCTACACAATTCAACGGGTCACTTCTTTTTTTGGGGGCAATTTTGGAACCACTTTGTGAGGAACCCTCCCAAGCACTTCCAACATGTTCCTTTGATGCTCCCTAATGGTAATATTAAATTCTTTAAGTAAAATGATGACAATGAAAGATAATGGAGAATTCCAACCTCATTAGACTTATTATGGAGAAAATAGAATTACATATTTCATTCAAATTTCAGCACACTTAACAATTTTCAAAATTTCAAGATCAATGAGATTGTGGCATTTCATTAGATTATATCATGTATGAGGGTATGTGATTGGCATTGAATCAGTAAACACAAAGCCCTATATGTACCCCAGTGTCAGTGTTGTTGATTGTTAAACTCTTTTGCCATGGCCTTAGCAAAAATATACCCTTCACTCAAGTCAAAATCATTGATCAGTCATGTTAAGATTTTTCAAACATATTTTAAGGCTTGGATTAGGCAGTTTGATCAAAATTAGGCAATGTTGACTAATATCCCTAAACATATCAACATAGAGGCAAATGTTAGAGACAAGAAGAGAAGAATCTAGATTCTAAACGGTTGATGCTCGAATAATTAATTATTAATGTACTATAAATGTCATTTCTATGCTTTGATATATTTTGCAACTAATTTGGCATTCAGTTGTTCTTTTATATAAACACAATGATGTATATATATAGATTCTTAGCTTCTAAGGATTTTTGGAAAATGGCTCTTTTGACACTACACTTCCAAAAACCAAAGCACCTGCTTCGTCCCCGCTTCGTGCAACATTGCTACAAATAAGCCATCTCAACATGTTTGAAAAGTAGCAATTTATTTTCCTTTGTTAAAAAATACCTCACTTCAAGCTAGGGAAACATTTTACACCTTTGTAATGATAAGCTCTTCTATAAAAGTGATACTAGGGAAAGTTACCATTTCCATGTATATCCATTTTCATGCTAATTTGACAATTCTTTAGGCATTTCAAACCTTACCTAAAGCTAGGTAATCAATTGAAAATTTCAAAGAAATCTATACATAAAAGTTTAATGCTAAGAATAATACTTTACCAGCTCTTATAGCTAATGCTTTTGTGACACTTTGCATATGATGATATGACACCAACATTTTCTTTTTTTAGCTGTGGTTCATGGACACCCTTGTCAACGGGTGGCACTACGTCCACGGAAATATCTGAGCTGATTGACCCCGAAGGGAATCTAGCCCCGCGGCCCACTAGCAAGGCCTGACACCAAGGGTTTCGAGGAGATTGGACCCTGTGACCTCCCGATGGCGAGGCACTGATTTTGACCAATTGAGCTAACCATTGGGGCTATGACACCAGCATTGTTGTTTTCTAATAATAAACAATAAAATGATTTCTTCCTTCCTCCACTACAACAACAACAAAAAACAAAAAAAATCTAAATAACAAATTTTGAAAGAAAATATCATATTCAAAAGCTAGGCAAGCTTGATTATGGAGAAAAAAATCATTGTTAAGCACACTTGAGAAAAATCCAAACCTGGATATATGACTTTTTCAAGAAGTCGTGATTATTAAGTACCAAGTCCAAAAGGTGAGACTGCAATTCATTTTACAAGTTTTAATCCCACTTCTTAGCCCCTGTGGGCATCACCCAATGCATTGAGTCCCAAATAATACATTTGAGGACATGAAAAATTGATCATTGGTGAACACTTAAAGAATGGCCGCGCCTCGAGGTAACTAACTTCAATCTTGAGTAAGCAATTAATCTCAAAAAGGAGCATTTGATACATCTCCAAACCTCAGAAACACGTCCCAAAAACGTCTCACCACGTCCCATCCCACAACGCAAGTGCACAAGCATTACTTAACTGAAGGGACTTTTTTGTAAGGTCCAACCCTAAGCAAAGTATTCCCGTTTTCTAAGGCCTGATTTTCATTCCCCATGCTGTATAGTCTGAAATAAAATCTAATTTATTGACAAGCAGTAGTTTAACGGCCAGATCTGTGGTATGTTTACTGGCAACCTGTTAAAGAAATCCGACCTATGAACCATCCAATCGGGAGAGAATCCAATCCGCTTCTGCTCCGTTTTGGGCATTCTATTCACACTCGTTTGACGAACTGGTCTTCTATTCCCGTCCTTTTGTTGACAGGACTTGGGTATGTTGTTTTCTATTCTGGGTAAAAACTGTTCCGCCTTGTCCTAAATATCAAGACAATCTGGGTTCGCTGGGTTCACTGTTTGGCTTTGCGCTTTTAAATTCAGTATCAGTAGGTATTTCAGGAACAGGCCCCCTCAGTGCTACTAGATTGTGTAATAAAACTTGCTGGAGTGGAAAGGGCAGTACTTCATTAAAGGATCTATAACGTCAATCGATTACAAGAACATGATTGTTCAATAAAGAAACCCTGGGACTAGTAGAGGGATTTAAAGCAAGGATTTCAGACTATAAATAACAGAAACGCTATCTCTGGTTTCAAACATTAACAGAATAAAGCTCCACACAGTAGAGATATCGATTTAAACCCCGCACACTAGGGTTGGATTAATTTATTCCAGGCTCTGGCCTTCAATAAAGAAAACCTAGCGATGCGGTTTCAGATTTGAGAAGAATGAAAAACAGAGACTAAGACGAGTTGCTTTAACTCACCTATAGGCTCCGGCGCACGAAAGCGTCCTGTTAATACGGGTACATGTAATGGATACAAACGAACACGCAGATGGAACGCATCCCTTCTGGCAAACTTGGCCATGTAGTTGTTACAAGCAATACGGGCCACTTCCAGCGCCTCGCTCGTTACATTTTCCAGGTGAACGCAGAAAGGAAACTCGTCCGCTGCGCTTTTCTTGGCACCAACATCGTATATGCGGATTTTGGGATCTGGAACAACCCGAGAGTATCGAGATTTCGGGTAGGGTTTGTTCTTAATCTGACGATGACATCTCGCTGGACCTGCAAAACAAAACCCACGCAATTGAATCAAAAGCCTCGCAGTAAACATTCAGTAATAAATCGCAATCATTCACTGAAAAATCGATTAAGAGTTTGAATCATATGTCTCACCATCCTTATGTAAGTAATTTACAACAGCGAGCCGAACGCCCGTAGTTGAGATGAATCGCTGGAATTGGCGGGTGAGCGAGGTTTTCAATCGATAAATCTTTTACAAACCCTAATTTCGTTGAATGGATGCTGCATTCCAACGGCCCTAAATTGGTTTCCCAAAATGTATCACTCTCGAAATTGAGATTTTACCAAACCAATTAAGCTATGCAACGCCAAAATCCAAACCATTAATTTGGCAGTATCCTTGTTCCTATGAAATGGTTCCAACATTAAAAACAAAAAGAAATTAATGAAATATAATAATAATAAAATAAATTAATATATACTTATATTCGTATAGAAATATCAATATATTTGTATTAAATATCAATTTATTTATATTAAAGTGTTTTGATTTTTTATTTTTATTTTATTTTATTAGTATTGATATAAGATAAAATCAAAAATTAATTGTAATAATATATTTTTTTAATACATACATAAAAATTAGAAACTCAAATAAACTTATTCGTGTATATAGACCATGTTACATAATATAATATGTTTTCTTTTTATTTGTTATCTTATAAATGAATTTACAATGTGTATATAGACAATGTTACATAATATAATATGTTTTCTTTTTTATTTGTTATCTTATAAATGAATTTACAATGTGTATAGCATCGCTACAACAATTAAATAAAAGAAACAACAACAACTATGTTGCTTTTCATGGAATATCTATTTATGTAAGTTTTCCCTACCAAACTCAAAGGGAGCAATTTACCTTCTTCTACAAATAAGTTGCAATTTCTTCCCTTTAATATTACGGAACTCTTAAGGGTGGCATGATGGGGAGAGGTCTTCTACAGCCCCAAAGGAAATCATGTTAAGAGGTATGCATGGGGATTGGAACAAATGAGAAACAATCAGGCAGAAATGCATGGATTGTTGCAAGGTCTAATATTGGCCAAAACCACAAAAGTGTATAACATTAGAATCTTTGGGGACTTGCTTATCATCATTCAGCACTTATGCAAAGGAATCTCGCATCGAGACAAGCAATTGGAGAGCATATTGAAGTGAATAAATGTTAGTAAAGATCATAAAAAAATGGTTATGCAATTTAACTATTAATTGCAATTTCTATTACATAAGGTTAAGTATGAACCCTCTATTTTGTGTTATATATGATTATGTTTGCCTTGAAGATATTTGAGAGTTAACTAGTCTATATGTTTTATTCTCTTATATTTTAGAAGTGAATATATTTCTAGGACATTTTGACACTCCCTAACATGTATTGGTGACGAGCCCTAGTATTGCAACAAGTTGCTCCAACTCCTGGGTCTATCGACTTAAATTATCAACATGGGGTTCATACAAACTTAGGATGGGTAGACATTGTATGTGCAAGAGACACCTTCCTCTTCATAGTTTGACTCCCTTTGATGCAAGTACAAGAAGACAATGAAGAAATTTTAATTGAGCAAAGATCTAGGTAAGCCACCAATCCTAATGTAAATAACAATAAGCAAACCTATTCTACTTTTGTTAGAAAGTAAATGGCAGAAAGGACATTGATTCTATTTACAAAAATGTAAAGCTTAATGGAAACTTAAGCAAATATAATCTATCTTGTTGGAAATGAAATCTATTCTATTTTGAGGGAAAGCAAAGTCCTAGATTATTCTTGCAAGAAGGAAATCACACTTTGCATGAAGTAAATTGCGGGAAGGAAATATAAACTAATTGTAGAAATCAACCTTCAAGATTCAAGCAATGTAAGAGATAAGCGAAGATCTAACCAAGCCTCAACTCAACCAAAGTGGCCCCATAGCATTCATAGGCTATAAATCAACTTCTACCATGAATTTAGAGTGAATTTGGGCAAGGGAGATCTCAAAACAAATTGTTACAGGACTGTTACTCCTCTAGATAACTTGTTGAATGTCCAAGCAAATTAAATGAAAATGATATGGGCAATTTTTTATTATTAAGTAGGATGTCCTAAGACTTTATTCCAAGTGGAATCACTTAAAAATACCCCAATTAACATTTGTTAAAAAAAAACAGAAATTACTACTTTAAAAACCATAAATTCTAGAACTAGTGAGCTAGTTAACCTACGAAATACCTAACCTAATCAAGTGAAAATTCTATGGGGTAAATTTTGTTATTAACTTGGATTTTTTTTATGAGTCAACTCAAGTGGAATCAACTCAAATGAAGATCATTAACACATTATTAAAAAATAGCAGAAAATTACTACTATTTTACTACAAGAGACTTGCAAAAAATCTAGATTTGTGAACTAGTAAACCAATCCAAGCAGCTCAATGATGAATATGACTTTTCAAAGTTGTTCGAAGGATGAATCATGCTTGTGACTCTATAAATAACTTGAAAAACAACTCACTTCAATCATTGAACCAATATAACCTACAACAAAAGAAGCATGAATAGTAAATGCATAAATAAGAGATGCAAGTGAAAAAGATATTCAAAGAGGATAAAGAAATTATACAATAGGGCTTTGAGGCTCCTAGGATGGCCAACCCCAAGGATTCTCAGAGTCCTATGAATGAAACCAAGCTTCATAAGCTAAAAATGGCACCAACCTTCATTATTTGAATCAATCCAAGTACATCCCTGCTAGAAATGAAAGTGGAAATGCTAAATAACAAGTTTTATCCACAAGAAGACTAAGAATTATATGCCTCTAGAGGAAAATTCGAATTGGTACTTATATAAAGTGATGAGGAAGCATTCTCCTTGAAGGGAGGCAACTTTCCCCTCCAAAAACCCTCAAAAAGTGGATATAGTTCTCAACACTAAGAATTCGCATTAAATGATAGGGAACACATTCCTAGATTTTCTCAATCAATGGAGCTCCAGAATTTATCAATAATTTCATGAAATTTTGTTAATTTATTATCCAATCTCGATCCTCTTGTAACAGGGAGAAAGTCCCTAAATTAGTTCATCCTCAAAGTCTTCATAAATTTCCCAATGTTCTCACAATAATTCTATAAAAATAAATAATATTAGGTACATAATATGCAGTTATCTCTAGACATTCCTAAGAACATATTAAAGTTATAAAAACATTATCAAGTGTAGAAGGAGAGATTTAATATAGCCTTTATGTGCCTAGGAAAGGTTAGATGGGCCTTAATTTGTGTCTATTTTGGAGGCTCATCATTCCCCCCTATTGAATTGTTGCTCGTCCTCTGAGCAACCTATCTAACTTCTTGCCCTGTTATTCTTCTTTTATGCCTCAAATGTATTTTCATGTAATTCCCTTCCTTAGCTCAATGGAATAGGATTTGGATGGTTGCCTGCATTGGATGGCTTCCATGGACAAACTTGCCACGGTGGAAAGTTGTACCTACTTTTTCCTGCAGCTACTCCCTTATCCTGTTGTTTTCTAATTGTAGTTGCTCTTTCATGACAGACTCCCTTAGCCTTATATCATTCAATTCCTTGCTCATTTCTTGCATTTTTTCCTCCATGAGGCCCACTTCCTCTACTTTCTTGGATTTTGCAATTTTCATCCACTCATCAGTTCTACCTCTTTTTGTAATAAATTTGTAATAGGATCGAATACCAGACTGTGGAGTGGGCCCTTGGAGTCATTATGGACCTTCTCCCTCCTCTTGAGTTGTTGTTGTCCCTTTCTGTAACACTTTTTCTTTATCCTTAGCAATTATTTTTTTGACCTGTAGCATTTATGTTTGCACCCTTGCCATTTCGTTTTAATACATTGCTTCCCAAGGCTCTAGTGGTTGTTCTACACAAAATTTGTCTTGTTGTAACACTCTAATAGCTTCCTGTATCAACTATGTTCTTCCTATAGCAGTTTTGTTTTGGTCATGTAGCAGTTATGTTTTGGTCTTGGAGCACCTTGTTCTGATCTTGTAGTACAAAACCCGAATCATATAGGAAATAATATTTGCATGCCAAGAGGTGATGGGTCCACCTTTTATTTTTATTATTGTTTTTTTTTGTTCATTGCATGCAAAATAACCCGAGAGTGCTTTGAGTTAACTGAGTTAGCCCCCAACTACTTTTTGACCTCCATGATAACATCCCACTTTTTAAAGTCTTTTTTCACTTTTGTCTCATTTATCTCCCACATGTGTGGTTGTCTTTCAGAGAAAAGTTAAGTGACTTGCTAGATAACACTGGGGATTCTTGTTATTAAGTTTGACTATAAAAGACTTTTCCTTCTTACACTTTTAATGTTTTCTCAAGGTAGAATAGGTTCGAAGGGTGAGTTTGGAGAGTTGCATACCTATGCCTTAGCATAAGTTTTTTTTAGTGCAGGATGTTGTTGTAGTTCTGGAGGCTGCCTTTGATGATCCTGAAGCTGCATGTGATAATCTATTAGAGATCCTCTAGGTTTTCTTGTTGATTTTGTTGCTCTACTCATGAGATGTTATTAATGTGAGTGTTGTAGCTGATCATATGTCATTTCTAAACAGAGGTAAGGTTGTTATGCATGTCTTCTGCAATTTCTTGAGAAACATATGTATTTTTTATGTTCTCTTGCTAACTGATATGTAGAGTCCAAAGATTGTCTTACCTTGACACCCCTTTTTGCCTATATTTCCTCTATTTTCCTATACTTATCACCTAAATAATGCAATAGACACAAGGTTTTGTTAAAGGTAAGCAATAACATGTCTTCGTCTTCATGTTTGTCTGTATACCCTATTGTTTTGTTAAAGAATGCATTTGGCTACGAAATTGGATTGTTTCTGCAGCTGATCCAGATTTCTGTAGTTGCCTCCATTGTTTGCAAGGTTCAGAAGCTCTAGCTCAACGAAGAAAGATACTGATGGATAAGGAATGGTCCCCTAGTGGATTCCTTCTTATTCCCTCAAACCAGTTCATCAAGATGATCACAGGATATCACGATCAAACCCCAAAGTCAACTATAAGATTGTCGCTGGGACAGAATCCGAGTTTCAACGAAACCTTATCGATTTCCTTTCGGAATAGCGAATCGAATGTTTAACGATATAGTTTAATTGAAATAAAGATATTTAGGCTTAAAATGCTCATACTTTTATGCCAAAGATTTATTATAAAAACTATGGTTGCACTGTGCTTTGGGTGTGTGTCGGATGATGTAATTTTTTAAAACAGTTTCTTAAGTTTCATTTCCAAGTAATAGACTTGGTTTTACGTTTGTATGCGCTATGTTGATTGGAGATTGTGGATTGATTCATGGAGGGCCCCTACGACCAGTAACAGGTCTTTAACCAATTGCAACTAGATTTCTTTCATTACTTGAATACTCTGTTTTTGTGTGAAGAAATGCAATATGATGAGTTCACCAGTGAATCGTTATATGCATGAGCACTTCCCTTTGATTTTTTTGTTGAGTAAAATTACATGTTGTAGATGTTGTAATAGCACATGTTGTATCAAAACTTGTCTCGTTGTTAACATGATCTAAAAATAATTGATTGCCTATCTATGCTCTCCTACCTTTCTTTTTTTCCACTTTCCACCAACCTTCATTGTTGGGCGTGGCTATTACAATAGTCATTTGTGCTTCGTTTGTGGCAGCCAAGATTTCTTTTTCAGAATCTGAGCTTGTTGTAGAGTATGCTTGTTTGCTGCCTCCAATTTCTTGCCCTGGGGTGTGTTTCTCACATTGTTGTTGTGGGTTGGTTGTCTTTGGATCTATTGCGTATTCAATCTGATTTTCATCATTCTATAAATTGTGTGGAAAGCTTTCTTTGCTGAGTTCTGGATTATTTCCTCCATATTCTGTTTCTTGAAATATATTGGTGGTTTATGTGTTCTTTACTTCTTCTATGTCATCTGCCCATTTGGCTGAAAACTGGCATCCTTTCGGCTTTGGTGGATGTCTTCTTTTCCTATCTTTTTTGTTTTGTGGGCACACACTCTGAAGATGACCAGTTTGATGGCATATACGGCATCAGAAGGCAGTGTTTTCATAATCAAGTGGATGTGCCCATTGCTTTTCATTATGGAGTAAGAGAATGTGATCTGGTAAACCTTGACTGAGATCAACCTCCACACAGATCCTGGCAAAAAGTATAGATATCCTTGGATAGGCGCTTATTGTCTGCTTTTAAGAATTTCCCAAAGGCGTTGTTGATGCCTTCTAATACTTTGAAGTGCCAAAAGTGCAGGGGTAAATTATATAATTTTACCCATACTGGCATTTTGGAAACCACCATGGTGTTTGGGTCAAAATCCGAGAACCAAGATGTCATAAAAAGGCCAGCATTACCCCAGAACCATCGTCCCTTGTTCAATGCAAATTCCTTTTCCTTTATTTTGTCGAATTTGACAATAAAAAATCCTTTTTAACAAAGATGGAGATCACAGTTTTTTGTCCATATGGAGTAAATCCATTGACAAAGGGCTTCCAGTTTGGGCCAAAAACCATTAAACCTACATATCATTGCTTTAGTTAAATAATCAACATGTATTTCATTTACCTCAGGTATGGCAATTGTTAATGCAGGATTCTATGTTGTCTGCTCAACAATGTAGGCCCTAGGGGTTGTAGTTTGTTGTTTTGTTTTCGCTTGAGATTCCATCTTCCCTTTTATTGCATCTTTGAAGGAAACAGGTCCTTTTGAGCTTGTGCCGGAACAACCTCCATGAAGTCTTGTGCTAAGACAGATCGTTGAGTCATTGTCTATATCGCATTTTTTTAGCTTGTGCTCTTCCTGTAGTACTTTCCCTGTGTAGAGCAGTAGTTGCTTGTAGGGTGGGATTCCAATCCTTTCTTGTATCCTCTGTTTGAGTGTTTTTTTCGCCTCCCATTTCCCTATCTTGATGCATATTGTGTTCCCTCCCATGGATCTAATAGAGTACTTTTTCCTCCTTCGAGCATATCAGAAGCAGAAGCTTCAGGCTCCAATGTTGGGATTTTTTCCTAATCTAGCACAATCATCGTGTCTCTCTGTTGCCAGCTCCAATCTATGATCTGAGGTTGTGATCAAGGGCTGGCAGGAGACTTTTTGTTATCAGGCATCCAGATCTGGGTTTGGTGTGTACTGATTTGTTTGTTTAGCATCAAATCCATTTGGTCAGTGGCAGATCTGAGGTTTTTATGTTATGCTCTTAACCTGCAAGACAATACCAGAATACCAAATATGCGAAGAAATATACCCAAAACATAGAACAATGAGAGATAACAAGTATTTTATTATTCAAAAAGCAATGTTCACTTGCCTCTTCGAGGGGGCAACCTCCAATAGAGCAGAGCTCGATTACAAAATAAGACACGATGCTCCTCGAGGGGAGTCTCTATCCTTTATATAGGATTCTTACATGCAATACCATGGGGCAATACCATGGTTCTTATTAATACCATCTATATAATACCATGGCCCATTTGCAACTAACTGTGGTCCCTTCATTAAATGCGGGTTAACCACTTACAATTATTAATATGGGCTTTATTGACCCTTTACTTAACTATAACTATGACTCGATTCTATTACATAAATAAGGGGGTTAGGGTGGGACCCTAACATGCCCTCCCCCATAAGAATAGCCTTGTCCTCAAGGCTGAAGCTGTGGAAACTACTGAAGAATAGTGGTTGGTTCCCATGTTGCATCTTCTAGAGAGGTGTCTTTCCACTTGACCAGGACTTACTTGATCATGCGGCCATGCAGGTGCCTTTCTCGTGTATCAAGAACCTGTTCTGGTTGGAGCCAGATTGACCCTTCTTCATCCAGTTCAGGTAGATTGGTTTGAATTATGCAATTGTTCCCAATCACTTTCTTGAGGTGAGACATGGAAAACTGGATGGATTTTGCAGTGGTTGGCAAAGCTAGATTGTAAGCAACTTCTCCAATGCGCTGAAGTACTTGATATGGTCCGTAGAATTTTGGAGATAGTTTCTGACAACCCTTGTCTTTGAGTGATGTTTGCTTACATGGTTGCAGCCTCAAAAATACCTGATCCCCTTCTTAAAATTGGTGTTATGAGCGATGTTGATCTACCTGTTGCTTCATGCGGTTTTGAACTTGATGAATATTCTCTCTAAGGTGAGCCAGCATGGTTGTGCGGTTCTGTAGGAGTTGATCCACTACTTGTACCTTCGAGCATCCCTTGATATAAGAAGTAGGGGAAGGAGGGAGTTGACCATAAACTATTTCATATGGAGTCATTTTGGTGGTGGCATGATAGTTGGTGTTATACCACCATTCAGTTAGAGGTAACCACTGTACCTAGAGATTTTTCCTTTCTGAAGTGAAACACCTAAGGTATGTTTCCAGACATTTGTTGACTACTTCAGTTTAACCATCAGTTTGTGGATGATAGGAAGTACTGAGTTGTAGTTGGGTACCTTGTAGCCGGAAGAGTTCCTGCCAAAAGTTACTGGTGAAGATCGAGTCACGATCGGACAAAATGGAAGTGGCCATGCCATGCAATTTGAAGATCTGATCCATGAAAGATTGAGTGACCAAAGTCGGTGTAAAAGGGTGGGGTAGGGCGTAAAAATGAGCATACTTAGAAAGTTTGTCCACAACCACCATGATGACTGACTTGTTTCCTGACTTTGGAAGACATGTAATGAAATCAATAGAAACCTCTGTGTAGATTGAGGCCGGGATGGGAAATGGTTGTAATGTGCCTGGGGATTTGACTATTTCTCCTTTGTGGCACTAACAGACATCACATTTAGCTACAAAAGTAAGAATGTCCTTTTTCGTGCCTATCCAAAAAAAAGATCTTCAAGTGCGAGCATACATCTTCTGAAAGCCTGAATGTCCTGCAGTGGGAGATGAGTGCAACTCCGCCAAAATGCGGCTTTTGAGGGTGGATGTTGGTGATATTATGACTCTGTCCTTGTAGCAAAGAATCCTGTGGAATTTGGATCCGCCTGTAATTGATTAATGAGTTTAGAGAGCCAGGGATGTGAAAACCATTCCTTGTGAGCCTCTTCAATCCATTCTGGAACGGGAAGCGAAATTGCGAGCAGGGTGCTTTCCTCCTCAATTAGCGGGATAACGCATCTGCTACAATATTTTTTGCACCCTTTCTTGTAAATTATCTCATAATCATATCCCAACATTTTGGCAAGCCATTTATTTTGTTGTGGTGAGGATAGGCATTGCTCAAAAAAATATTTAAGGCTTTGATGGTCTGTGCGGATTTGGAAACGTCGCCCCAATAAGTATGGTCGCCAGGTATCTACTGCATGTAAGATGGCCATCATCTCCTTCTCATAGGTAGATTGTCCCATATTCTTCCCACTTAGTTGTTGGCTCGTGAAGGCCAAGGGTCGACCTTCTTGCATTAAGACTACCCCAATACCTGTACCCAAAGCATCACATTCAATCACAAAAGATTTGGTGAAGTCGGGTAGTGCTAAGACTGGAGTGGATCACATGGCATGTTTGAGAGCTATAAAGGCCTATTGTGCTTCATCATTCCAGAGGAATGAATTTTTCTTGATGATTGAGTGAGGGGCCTAGCAATGCAACCATAATTGCGGACAAATTTGCGTTAATAGCCTGTGAGACCCAAAAATCCTCTCAGGCTCTTCAATGTCTTAGGTTGAGGCCAATCCTGCATTGCCTGGATCTTTTTGGGGTCCACCTTGAAACCTTCACGCCCCACAATGTGGCCCAAATACTCAACTTCTTCCATGCCAAAAGAACACTTGGACATCTTGACAAATAATTTATGCTTGCGGAGCAGTTGCAAGAGTAGATCTACATGCTGAAGATGTGCGGCCCAGGTGCGACTGTAGATGAGGATGTCATCAAAGAAAACAAGGACAAATTTTCTGAGATACAGTTTGTGCAGGTGGTTCATAAGGCTCTGAAAAGTGGATGGGGCATTACAAAGACCAAATGGCATGACCAGGAACTCATAATGGCCTTCATGAGTTCAGAAAGTAGTCTTTAGAATGTTTACTTCTTTCATGCGAATTTTGTGGTAGCCTAAGTAAAGGTCAAGCTTAGTAAAGAATTGAGCCCATTTAGTTCATCCAACAAATCATCAACAACTAGGATGGGAAATTTATGTTTGACTGTCAACTTATTAAGGGCCCTGAAGTTTGGACACATATGCCATTCCCCATCTTTCTTGAGCACCATGACCACCGACAATGAATAACGACTAATGCTAGGACGAATGATGCCTGCTTTCAAGAGTTCCTTGATTATTTTTTTTTATTTCATTATTTTGGGAAAATGGATATCTATATGGGCGCACATTTGGTGGTTGGGCTCCTGGGACCAAAGTAATGCTATGATCATGTTCCCCTCTCGAGGGTGGAAGCTCATGAGGCTTGTCAAAGACTGGCAAATGGTTGTTTAAGATCTGTTGCATCTCAGGATGAATATGAACAGGATTGGGTTCGCAGGCCTGGATGGCATTAAATTGAGATATAACTCCATGGTGGCCCTTTTTTAACAATTTTTCCATATGATGTGAGCTAATGATAGAGGGAGCTCCCGCCTAGAGTCCGCGGAGGGTATGTGTGTGGTTGTTTTGCTTAAAGCTCATATATAACTCCAGGAAATCCATTGTGATTGGGCCAAGTGTGCGAAGCCATTCAACACCGAGGACAATGTCGCACCCTCCCATGTGTATGGCAAACATGTGGGTCTTTAATTGATAATCCCCCATTTGAAGTTTGACATTTTCACAGTGGCCTTCACATTTCATTATTCCCCCATCAGCAATTTGGACCTGGAAGTTAGAAACTGCTCGGACAAAACAATGCATTGCTTCCGCAACTCTTTGATGGATAAAATTATGTGTACTTCCACTATCAATCAAGACTACTACTAGTCGATGCTTAATAAAATCTCTGATTTTGAGAGTTTGAGGCGAAGAAATCCCTTCCAAAGCATGCAGCGAGATAACTGGTTCTTCAGGTACATTGTCCTGTTGGTTGTCCTCTTCTTCCTCCTTTGGTTGCTCAAGTGGTGGGGCTTCCTCCGATGCACTGTGATCAGTAGCATCAATTTGAAAAAATTTGGGCTCCTTGCATTTATGCCTGAGGGAGTATTTCTCATCATAGTAGTAACATAATCCTTATTTTCTTCTTTCCGCCATTTCTGTTGGTGACACCTTTTGAACCTTCAGTGCCTGGGTAGTGCTTTGAGCCTGTGGGGGGTGACCCTTGGCGATGAAATTTGGGCGATTGGACTAGGCCGCCAATGCACGTTCGACTTCACGAGCTATCCTGCAAGCATGCAACCATGAGCTAGGGTGGTGCAGTCAGATGTGGGCTTGTATGGCTTCTTTGAGACCACTAACAAAACACCCCATGTAGAACTCATTGTGTAGACCTCCAATGCGGAAAGCTAAGGCTTCAAAGGCTGCAATATATTCATTCATTGTTCCTATCTATCTGATCTTAGTGAGACGGCCCAAAAAGTCAGATTCATGGTCAAAGCGATCCATAAGAGCTTTTTTGAATGTCTTCCACGTCAAGGGCCTTCCATAACAACATGGATGCCATTGCCACCATTGCCATCTTTCATTGTCCAAGTACATGATACCCACACTAAGCTGAGTCACATTATCCAGGATGTAACTCAGTGTGAAATATTGCTCCATTTGTGCTATCCATGCGGCCGGGTGAGAGCCATCAAATTTATACATGTCCAGCTTGGGTGGTCACAGATGGGATTGCTGGTGGGTGCCAAAGAGGTGAAGAGACTGGCTAGACTCACCCTCACTATTTTCATTGCCAATATATGCCTCCTCGCGTGCCTCCACCTTGCCCTTAGAGAGTGTGGCAGTTAAATCCTTCAGTTGCGATACGATCTCTTTCAAGGCTATCCATCCTCTCATTCACCATAGCTTGAGCTCTAGATTGTACCATGCACCGAGCCGATTTACTTGAAATTTGGGACAACTCGAATTTTTTGGCACTAACAATTGAATGGTACCACCTTGCTCAGGTCATCATCCTAATTCTTATGGGCTAAGTCACCAATGGAGTTATACTCCTTGCCTAGGAATACTACAGTAGCTGAATCCCATAAATGTCAATGCTGCCAAAAGTCCTGCGAAAATCACGCCCAGGTATAGGAACCCACACAACTACTCAGACCTGGATGGCGGATCTGATGGATCTGAGCGATCTGAATGGCTAATCTGATAGATCTGAACGGTGGAACTAATTGCTGCTGCAGATCTGATGGATCTAATAGATCCAAATGGCTGTTCTGATATATCTGAATGGCGAAACTGATTGTTGTTGTTGCGAAAAAACCCCACTTACAAGATCTGATCTGGCAGAGATTATGTGTGATCCAGAGATATAGAAGGGAACTATGATCTCCAGGAGTGTCAGGTGTTACAGATCGCAATATAAATAAGGATCTGACAGTATTACTCGACCCAATGTTTCAGGGCACTAACCAAGGAGGATCAACCGTACCCTTAGTCGTACAACCCGACTACCCTATCATACGGGCGAGTAATCTCTCCGAGTGTTGTTCTCGGTGTACTGTAGCAGCAAGACAGCCGACGGTTTATCTATGGCTTGGTTTCAAGGGAGCTAGGGGGCTTCCGATATACCCAAAGGGTACTTGGAAGACAGTTCGTGTGCGGTTCTATCTAATGCACTACTACTCGAAGGGGTACCCACAGGGGTTACAAGGGAGTCCAACAAGCGTGACCACCTCTTGTATTTCTTGCGTGCATGCCTCCCCAAATCCACAAGTTTATGCGCTCAATGACAGATCCCGTGGTTTAAAGATGTCGGAACACGTCTCTAGCCAAAAAAAAAAAAAAAAAAAAAAAAATTGCTAAAAAATGGAAATCCCATCGGCCCTGGAAAGCACTCTGATACCACTTGTTATGCTCTTAACCTGCAAGATGATACCAAAATACCAAATATGCGAAGAAATATACCCAAAACATAGAACAATGAGAGATAACAACAAGTATTTTATTATTCAGAAAGCAATGTTCACTTGCCTCTTCGAGGGGGCAACCTCCAATAGAGCGGAGCTCGATCACAAAATAAGACACGATGCTCCTCGAGGGGCGTCTCTATCCTTTATATAGGATTCATACATGCAATACCATGGGGAAATACCATGGTTCTTATTAATACAATCTATCTAATACCATGGCCCATTTGCAACTAATTGTGGTCCTTCATTAAATGCGGGTTACCACTTACAATTATTATTATGGGCTTTTTTGACTCTTTTACTTAACTACAACTATGACTCGATCCTATTACATAAATAAGGGATTTAGGGTGGGACCCTAACATTTTACCTCCATTATGTTTGCCATTCTATTCTTCTTCTATACATTTGACATGTAGCTTAGGCCATAGGGGTATCTTGGCAGTTGCATGCCCCCAAATTTGTGTTGATGCTACGATTCATGGCCAAAAGGAGGTTGTTGGTGAATGTGCCTCCCGATCTGGTTTTGGTACAAGCTGTTTGGATTGTTGTGTTCCAGATTTGTTGGATCTTTGGTAGATCTGTGATTGAAGTGCCCTTTCGTGGTGAGAGGGATCAATCCAGGTCCTTGCAGAGATCGTTCAATATCTACGCTAGTGAAAGCAGGGTCCAGGCGCTGCCCTCCAATTTGCTCAGGTCTAGCTAGTGTTAAAGCGCTGCGAACAAATATAGACTGCCTGCAACCAATGTGGGTTGTTACAAGGCTGGATCTAATTGCCATTATCGCCATTGTTCGGAACCCTCGTTCTGGCAATCCAGTGACCAGATACCTCAGATCTGGTAGAAAGAAACTCCATTTCGTCAAGATGCACCCTAGATCTGTCTCCGTTTTCTTTAGTCGTTCCAGATCCAGCTCAAATCTGCTGCTCTTTTGATTTTCGATCGCTTCATCCTGCATTGCAGTGGCCCACTGATCCAAAATCCACTCAGAGATGTGCCTCTATTTGCCTTTGCTCGATCCATCTGGTGATGTTATGTCCCTTCTATCCTCTGCGGCACTGCAGTCTCTGTCACTGCCATTTCCTCTCGGCCCATTTCTTTTTTGTTCCATGATGGCGCTGTTGCGCTTCGAACCAACGCTGAACTCGCCCATATAGAAACCATCGAAGTAGCTGCGAGTTTGTCCTTTCGATCCTTCACAATCACTTTTTTCTACCACCCTTCACCCACTTCCCTTTGCTTTATACCTAGTTTAACTCTGCTATTTGATTTGCTTTTTATTTGGTATAGTATGGTTATTTCATTTTCTTTTTATCTAGTCTAGTCCAACTATGTTTACTTCATAGCGTAGTTGTTCAAAATATCTTGTTTGGATGAAATTGAATAAGTAAAACAGTGAGAGCCTTCTCCTTGGCAATTGAATTCAGACAGTATTCCTTTATAGTTTGATAGAATAGATTTCTCTTGCACTTAGTAAATTAGAGTTGCAACATACAAATTCAAGACAAAAATCCAAAACAGTCTAACACAAGTAAAATCTAGAATCACTCTCATATCATCCATAAACTGATTCAATAGAGAATAACTCCTAAGAAGTTAGGTTATAGCTTTAGGGATTGAGACATCAATATAATTAATTACACCATCTCCATACTAAACTTAAGTTTAGACCCTAACAAGAACATAACGAGATAAGAAATAACTTCTAGCACATATAGTGCACATGTACTTCATCAATATACCTACCCTGGTTGATAATTTATGATTGACAATTTAAAGACATTAAATTGGCCAAACATGATGCTTGATTATGCAAGTATGTCATTCATGCAGATTCTCTTTGGATCAGATGTTGTTATTTGCTAAGTGATCAAGAATATTGCAGTAGCTAATAAAAGGTCTTTATAGTTTCTTGAGGATTAGAGTTATCATCTCCAAATTCTCCATAGTGGTTGACTTCTGGATCTGGTACTCTAGCTATGGTATGGTAGAGGATGTGCATACTCCTATATGGCTGTGTGTCTTCCTATAGAAGTCACATAGTCCCTGATAAGATCACAATTTCCTTCAGGTTATGCCTTTAAAAATACTGATAATTCATGAGTAATCTATTGACAAGGATCATATGCTTTTTTGTGGTAGAAGAGATGGAAAAAGGATCATAGGCGAGGAAAATGAATGGGAAAGGCTTAGGAATGATGGGTGGATGTTGGAAATGGATGAGGGTGATGGATTGACACGACCTTGGTCCTGTTGGAGCATGTGGGAATAGGAGGAGGAAGCCCAAGTTTGACTTTCTTTGACTATGTTTTTTATCAACTTTTTCTTTTGGTGCTAACTTGCTTTTATTGCTTGCAAAGGTTGGATAGCACATGCATTCATGAGAGAGAGATATATGGAGAAAAAAAAGTCCTTTTCATTTTTCCATTTTTTTAGGCCTACTAGTTGCCTCAATGAGGTTTTCAACTAGTAGGCCTCCCTAGGTGCCTCAAAGGGGTTTTCACCTAGGATCTTCTTTTTTCTCTTTTGTTTCTCTATTTTTTCCACCCCATTGACTGTATCATGGAGGTTTTCAACTCGTAGGTCTCCCTAAGTGACTCAAAGGAGGCATTCACCTGAGATATTTTATTTTTTGTTCCTTTTGTTCCTTTTTTATTCTTCTATCCTACTCTACTTGAATGAAAGAAAATATCTTTCAAGTATAGGAATACTTCCAATGGAGCCATGTGCATAACCAAATGACAAATGAAATCATGTGTAGGCTTGAAACATATGCTTTGGAATGTGAATGAATATGAGAGACCAACTGCTTTGACTTTGATGATGCCAAACATTGTTGAAGAGAATGGTGGTCCTGTTTAGTGATTGTTAGGTTCCAAAGTTAAATATAGTTGTGATGCCCTTGGTTCGCTTGCTCATTTAGATCATTCTTCATTTCTTCTTTTTCTGTGCCATTCAAATATTCTACTATTTCCCAATAGTCATTTGAACACATAAATGATCTGATGATAAGAATTATAGAAATGATTTAATCTTAGGCTCTAATGGCTGCTCTCCATTAAATGTGGTGTGTGATTCTTTAGCCTCCTCTAAATCTTCTTCTTTTGAATGTTTTTCTTCAACAAGATCAAGATAATTTATTCTTTGCAATACTCTTTTTGATCCAAGATGAATGTCATTTGGCTCAAGAGGATTTTTTTTGGAGATTTTGTATCTCAACATTGTAAGTGGGATGAGTTACTTTATTGCTTGGGTTTGGAAATGGTCGTGCAGGTAGTTGAGTGGGAGTGGGTCTTTTAAACAGTTGTGATTGAGGAAGTGGTTGTGGTGGAGGTGGATGGGATGGATAGCATTGAGTTTGGTATGGAGGATATTGAGGGAAATATGGATCACCCCAATGAGGAGGTTGGTGTTGATATGGATGAAATGGAAGAATACTATAATGAGGAGAATAAGGCCATGAATATGGATCACCCCATTGGGAAGGTGTTGATGGTGTTAGACTGGCCAACATTCAGGGGATATCCCCGATATGAAGTCCCAAGTAGGGCTCGCACTGTTTGGAGTAGGATTCCCAATAGTGGGTGGTAGTGTAATGCCTTGACTGCAGCAGCACGTAGAGGAAAGTATCATAAATTTGGGTGAGAGCAAGTGTGTGACCCTACGGAGAGTCAAGTGTGATGCATGAAGGTTCTAACACACACAAAGGAAAAGGAAGTGCACACCTTAGAATCTTGTAATAATATGCAGCTTGAAAGGAACACATGAGCAGAATGACATCACAAGCTAAAATGCATAAAAGTCCACAAATTAAAGTGATGGGTTAATCCAACAACACACATTCAACATGATTCGTACAAATGCATACAAAGTAGTTCATAAGCATATGAGTAAATTAAATAACATACATTGCCAACACAACCAGAAATTCTTTAACAACCTATGCATGAAAGCGTGTTGGCCTTGACATT
>APFE031118563.1:52702-92024 GCA_000404065.3 Pinus taeda | reverse complement strand
TCTTGTATTGGTTTGGCCATATATATAAACACAGATTGGAAAGAAGAAATTGTAATAAGAATTGTTGTTGCCTTCAAGTAGCATGCAAGGAATTAATACATAATTTACATTGATCTATCTTGTACTATTATACTTTGCTCACCACTATACCTTGCTCAAATATTAGAGTTTACCTTTTATATCTTTTTAAACTCATACTTTTTAGAAAGATTACTTTAATGCCCTCTTTTCCCCCATAATTCAAGGGCTAGGGTACAAATATACAACACAACATGTTCAAATACCAACAAGCTATCAACTACCCTGCATGGGGTCTACCATATTAAAGGGGCATGTGGTCTCTCAAATATAGCCACAATTTTTGTTAAGCATTATTGTTGCCTTGTTATAGCGTGCATGTAATTAATACATAATTTACATTCACCTATCTAGTACCACTAGTCCTAGATCGGATCTCAAGGTTTCTGTTTCATATCTTCCTGAACTTAGACTGCTTGGAAAGAACAATTTGTACCAAGCATTGTTGTTGCCTTGTTGTAGCTTGCAAGCAATTAATACATAATTTGCATTTACCTAGCTTATACCACTAGTCCTTACTCAAATCTCAGTGTTTACCCTTTGTATCTTCCTGAGCAAAACCTACTTGGAAAGAATACTTCAATGCCATCCTAGCCCACAATAAAAGGGTCAGGATTCAATAGATATACGACACAACATGTTCAAATACTCGGAAGCTATCAACTACCCTGCATGGGGTCTTCCATATTACAGGGGCATGTGGCCTCTCAAATAATCTTGAAGAATAGGATCAAGCTAAATGTTTTCGTCGAGAATACAGTCATTGACATAAATGTTAGATATGGGAATATGAAATTTGTACACCGACAATTATTTGACAAATAGTTACATAAAGACGTGACATCATGGACTACCATAATTAAAGGGTACAACATGCAAGGTAATGACAAGGATTTATATATAGATATATCTCCAAAATGTTAACCCCAAGGGTTGTCTCAGTTGTCTAGAGTAGAGTCAGACATGTCATGTGAAGTTCTTTAGTATTGTTGCTAGTTGTTATTGATTCAACTCTCTTCGATTCTCTTGGGGTGAGACCCCATGATCAAGGCCAATGGTTTGCCCAGTTTACCATCCATGAAATGTGGGGAAGTACTTAGGGGTTTCCATGCTTTCATTCGAAGTAAGAAAGCCAAATATATATCTCCAAAAAAAATTATTATTGTTCCTTTTCTTATATGTGTAATATCATTTCCCTTGGTCATATAGATGTGGATTCATGGAAGTATTCCCGGGTTTGCCATGCTTTCATTCTAGGTAAAAAAAGAAGAAGATATATCTCCAAATCGCTTATTGTTGTTCCCTCTCTTATATGTGTAATACCATTGCCCTTGGTCATATATATGTGGATTCATGGCCTCCTTTTTTAGGTTATTTCTATTATTTTCCTTCCTGCTATAGTGGCAGTCAAAAACCAAATTAAACCTATGTACACAAGAAGGTTAAAGTATAAGTTATTTTCTAATTTTTTTAGGGTTATTGCGGATTGATGGTTTGCCAAAAATAAAATCCGACTAGTTTGTTTTGATGGATTGAATATAAATTATCAAGTATTACTGCAAGGATTTTGAAATATAAGCTAAATTTTCTAATCAAAAATAAAAAAAAATTGTGGTGAACCCTTTTAATATTTAGTGTATAATTTGGTTTAAGGCAACTCAAATATCTATGGTCAATGATGAAATTGAGTTGTGCATATAAATAGATTGACTCATGAACAATTGATTCAATGGGAGGGAGGGGTGAATGGAAACTTTACAGAGTGAAGGGACATATTGCAAAATATACAAATTCGTTGAATATTGTTGAATTCTTTTTCTAGTAGAGAAGGGAATACATTCTCAATGTGGGAAATCATTGTTACTGGCACTTATGTACTTATTGCGCTTTATATTTCAATGTTTCTTCTCTCTGAGCATCTGTTAGCTTGCAAGAATCCTAAGTTGAATCGTTGTCCTCATTAGAAAAACCAACAATTGATGTTGATGTCGGAATCTAATAGGATTGTTATGAGTCCTTTGCCTTTTGGAAGATATCTCATATCTTGCTTGGGTGGGGAGGAAAGAACTATTGAGTTCATGAAGAGGGAGGGGCATTCAAATTCCACAACACCCCTATTGGAACCTTTTTGTGAAAAGGGATTTGTAAAGCAACCCTTCCCTCTCAATTATTTCTTTAAGTCATGGAGGCTTGGGCACTGGTTCTTCCAAGTTGTTGAATTTGTCATTGTTCAATCTATGATAATAAAGCCTCTTTCTGCAACTATAGCAGTGATGATTGAATCATTTGGTGTTTATGGGGAAGGATAGTTCAAGTGGTATTACAGGTACAAATGAAGGTGGCATGAGGTACTTTGACGTATACCTAACAAATTCAAGGCTAATAAAACATGTCAGAAATTTTAGTGTTTAATAAAACATATTAGAAATTTTAGTGTTTAATAAAACATATCAGAAATTTTCCTTTTTGCATTGGTAGTTTTGTATAGTTGGTAGATTGAGAACAAGTTAGTATCTAATAAAACATAATAGAAATCTTCTATCTTTTATGGAAATAAAGACACGTGAAAAGACAATAAGGCCATATTCATTATGGTAAAAAGCATTCATAGAAATAAGATTAACCAATTCTGTCATCAACTAAGTACAAGGCCATTTCCTTAGTGGTAAAGAGCACTACTACCTCACCACCATTATGATACATGGGAGAAACTGAAGATCCTCTCCCAACATATGGTGGTATAAAGAGAATGTCAAGTTGTGAAAATCTTAAAATAAAAATAAACATAGCTAAAATTGTTGTATTTCTTCATAGCTTCTATTGCAATCTATATGGATATTTGTTTTTACCTTTGCTAGAGTACAACACTTAATATATACAGAGAATTCAATCAAAGAATGCACACCAAATACTGCTTTTTTCACTGGGCTTCCACTCACATTTTTCCAAATACGGAGATGGATCTTCATTAAGAGTAACCTCTGTCATAAGCATCATAATAATCTAGTTAAAAACATTACAATTAGCTGAATTTGTAACATTTCTTACTAGAATTCACTCTAGTTGTAGCTCCCTTGCTGGGATACTCTAAGGCATTCTTCATGTCTGAAGAAATTTACAGAGTTATCATTAGTCAAGTCTGCAACTTGCATGAAGGAGTACATGATTTTCGAGTCAATAAATAAGAAATTTTGCTTCACCAAAGCCTTGCTAATGGTTTCTTCTTTAGATAGGCTTCACAGGAATGGTCCTTGCACACTTGAGTTTGTTAACTATGGGCTTGAAATTCATGAATTCCCATGTGTATTTGTCAAATGAGCTATTTTTTTTTTCAATCTGAACATAGTCAAAAGAAAACATGTAAAATTGCAAAACTCAGAGAAAGTTGAACCTTAGGAAACAGTTTAAGAAACAAAACAAAATTGGTAAGAAGAAGAAAATAGATTTTTGAATGCAAATTATTTAAGGAGGGAGATAAAAATGAAAGTTTATATGGAAAAAAGACAAACAACATAAATGGGATACCTAAATGCCATTTTTGAACAAATATAAAAAACCATGGAAAGCTAATGTAGATGGAAGTTTATAGGAAAATGAGTAAAACAATGCAAAGAGGATGTCTAATGCCAGTCCCCATAATATGTAAGAAACCATAAGAGCTTTCAGAGCTTTATAATATGGACATAGATTGCTAATTGCAATACCTTAATGGCCCTACAATACCAAATTCTCTCTTTTCAAAAGCATGAAACAATCTTGAGCTAGAGGTAAGAGTTACCTCAAGAATGTGTTTGGCTCAACTATCCCTCTGATTTTGGATACATCAATGATATCATGTTGTGTACTGATTGAAGGTTGCCACAATAGCGGGATCAAACCTAGCAAATGCATCTATGCCAAATTTTTTCGAACTGAGATTAACAAGAACAAAAAAAGAAGGTAAATAAAGAAACCTCAGATTGTGCTAAAACATTATAATTAACCAATGGATAAAGAAATTTGTCAATTAAGAATAAACATCGATTACTAAGTTCGCGATCTAGTGAAAGACAAATCGTTCTTTGAGACAGAGTCTATGGAAGTTGTGGGAAACCCAACGCTGCACTCAACAACCATCCAGTGAATCCAGAAGTCAAAGAAAAAGGTAACGAGTTGTGGGTAATTGAATTTTGAATGGATAGTGTGAAATTGAAAGCTGTCATATGTAAATGACACCACAAACAAAAATTATTGTGCTCAACGATCCAAATCACTAGAAATTGGCTTCAAAACCCACCATCACTCCACAAACAAAATTCCATTGATAATATAGTTTAACTCTTATAATCCACACCAACGAATACTAAATGGTTATCACAGCTAGAAATTAATTAAATCAAAACAACAGATTAGACCATAATTTCCACAAGCATACAGAGGAATAAATGAAGCATTCACACCATCACAAAAGAGATTTTTACTCTATAAACCAAAATAGGTAAAAGTAGTTTCAAATTGTATAGCTCAGCCTTGATTTTATCACTGATTTGTAAAATTAAAGTAGGATTAAAAGAAAGGCTAAAGGTACATTAATCATTAAACTTCTCATGATTACCTTTGTAGTTAATTATTATAATATGGGCTAAAGAGGGACCTTGAAATGAATACATTCATGGAGGTGTAGACCAGAATCCTAACCATAGGTCATTTGGGTAAGTTTTAACCACACAAAAATCATTAATAATAGAATCAACTTGAGTAGCTCACTACACTGCATATACAATTTTTGTGAGATCCTTCCAGAAAATTTGTTTCACACTGAAACCTTTTTCTTTGCTCTATCTAGTTTCCACTCAAGGAAACTCACACAAAATTGACTTGTGGGTTGTTAGGAATGTTCCTAAAGGTAGATGATTGAATCCAAATAATCTAATAAAACCTAATAGATGCAAAAGTAAATGTCATGAATCAACACAAAAGATGAAGGATGCAAGGTAAGATATACAATAACTTCAATAAACCCAATTTCTTACAACCTGTTTGAGAAGTTGTAATACCAAACATTTCCAGTTGTTTCAACTCAATTTAAACATGCATCCACCAAATAAGGTGGCATCCACTTGGCTATACTGACACAAAATAAAAAAATAAAAAATATTGAAGCCTCCCATTTCCTTACATCTAGTTTGAAAAATTTATAATACAAAACACTACTCAAGCATTGTTCTAGATACATCTACAGTAGTCAACTATTTCAACTCAATTTAAATATGCTATGACAGGACAAAGAAAACATGAAGGTGGAATCCACTTGACTATCCTTTACAAAAAAATACAAAAGATAGTGTCAAAGCCTCCAAACTGTTAATCAATCATTCATGACAACACTATACCTATGTCAACCATATACCATGCCTGTCTACAAGACGCCTTGAATGTTTGAAAATATTTTGTAAAGATAAAAATTAATATTGACAATAAGCTATTTGGGAATAAAAACTTATATCATTCTCTATCTTTTGGATAATAAATATTCTCACAGATGCAAACATAAAACCATATATGATGAAAGAATTATTCTAATTATGTTTTAAGTATGATGAAATAATTCTCTTTAGAAAATATTATGGGTAGAATTCCAATCACATATTATTTTTACCCACTTGGATTTTAAGGCTTAAATAACTTTCTCTCGCAGACATAAACATAGAACCCTCAATGATGAAATCATAATTCTGATTCTCATCAAGATTAGAAATCATTATCACAGTGCTTGATCTAGGTGGATATTGGTGGTCACCCTCCTATTCCACTTGGTCCCAACAATGTCTCTTTTAGTTTTTCAGTTTCCTTAATTGTAGCACAATTTACTATTTTTGGCAGTTTTTCGGGTCCTAAACTTCTAGAGACGTTTTGAGCCTCATTGTAACACGGTTTAAAGGCATGTAGCCACCACATCTCTTCTCAGAGATAAGCTACCATCGCCCGAGCTAGTTTATTTCCATTCTGTTTGTAAGCATATCTTAGTATTATGATATTAATGAAATGAAATGTTATTTCTGCTGCACTTTGTATTTATGGTTATATTTATAATTAGTTGCATTCCTATTTAAGTTCGAATAAGTGATATCATAGTGGTCTTATCTTTCTCTGTTTTTCTTTGCATGTCCCCAATGAGGTCAGGGTATAAGGAGTTAAGGATCGATCTGGTTGAACCTTTGCAAGACCAACGTCACAAACCCTGACGACCTCCTATGGTAGAAGAAAAGAAAGATGAGGGGGTAGGAGATCCTTTCAAAATATTGCTCAAGGAAGCCCTCGAGTGACATAGGAACACAAAGATTGATAAATTTGCCCATATCCTTTGAAGGCTACCCACAAGCAACGAATCTTCATCCAACAACCACTTTGGAGGTGCCACTCATTTTAAGGTACAAATTAACTTCGATATTCCCATATTTGAGGGCCAAATAGATGCAAATGTCATAGATAAATGGCTGAATTTTTTGGAAGGATATTTTTTATTTCATGACTTTTGCAATCAGGAAAAGATTATTTTTTCACTTCTCAAATCCGCCCCACACGTCAAGGACTAGTGGGAAACCTACTGTGAACAAAAGGACGAGAGGGAATCCTCAATTTTTTCAGCTGCACCCACTTGGGATTCTTTCCGAGACACCCTCAAGGAACAATATTACCCTATCGAGAGATATGAAGATAAATACATAGAGTGGACCACGCTATGATAAGGAATGGACCAAGATGTGTGGGAGTTCACAAATATTTTCCATACCCTCCACACTAAGTTGGGTATCAAGGATTCTAAGTGGGATTTGGTACTGAAGTACCGCGACTGTCTACACAAGTACATCCAGGACGAGATGGAGTTCTTGGACATCTCCTCGCTCGGCATGGCATACCGATATGCTATCGAGATTGAGCAGATGTTTAAACAGAAGAAGTGAGACTTTGGATCTATGAATCTAAAGTAAGGAAAAATGCCCACAAAACCAAAAGGAAAAGGCAAGACAAGCGGGCACAAGGACAACCCCCAAAGCGCAAAAAAGAAAAAACACCACAAAGACAAGAAGGACATGTGAAATGGTGTGAGATATATAAGAGCTCCACTCACAACAAAGTGAGTGCGGGCCAAGCAGTCACTAGTGCTGAGATGAAGTCTTTTGAACGAGATGCATGATGCAACTCTGAGTCATAACCTGACAAGTGAATGACAAAGGGAAGAAGATAATGATGCAGAGCCAGTGCCACATAGTCACCACCAAAATCCATAAGAATGAGCCTGAAGATCCAAAAGAGGGGGAACACCTCTTCCACTCAAAGATGTGGGTGAAAGGTTCTCTGCTGCAGTTCATTGTTGACAACGTAAGCCAAAAGAGCATCATTTCAGCAGAGGTTGTGAAATGGCTAGGCCTACTGAAGACAACACATCTGCAGATGTACACCATCAGGTGGCTTCATAAAGGATGATATCTCTACTTCATCTAGTAGTGTCACCTTACCTATAACACCAATCCCTTCACAGATGAGGTACTGTGTGATAATTCTCCTCTTGCAGTTTGTGATGTATTTTTAGGAAAACCATACTTATGGAAGAGGCATGTTGTATATGAGTCTAGACCTCGCTCTGTGATTATTACTTTTGGCAATAAGTTGTATAGGATACCAGAGGTAACCCCACCTACCACCATCTCTTTGATCACTACAAAGAAATGTAGTAAGATCATTTCCAAGACTAGGAAATTTGTTTTCCTTATGATTCGCCCTCAGGGAAAGAAGAAGGTTGTGGCCACAACTTCTAGACAGAGCTCCTCTGCATAGTAGCAATAGAAGGACAAGCTTGTGGAGTAGTATAGGGACATTTTCATCTCACCTACATGAGTACCTATGCACCATCAAGTCAAGCACTCCATCGATCTGACCCCAGGCGTACCACTACCCAATGGAGCGATCTATCGATGCCCTGTTCTAGAGAACGATGAGATCAGGAGGAAGATTTAGGAGCTTTTTTAGAAAGGGCACATCAAGCCAAGCTCATCACCTTGTGGGAGCCCGATTGTATTGGTATAGAAGAAGGATGGGAACTGGAGACTCTGTATTGACTATTGGTCATTGAACAAGATACTTGTCCAGAATATGTAATCAATCCCACGGATTGATGGCCTTTTGGACCATCTCAAGGGGGGGAAATATTTCAACAAGATTGACTTGAATTTAGGTTATCACCAAGTTCCTATCGAACCCTCCAATGTGTGGAAGACTTCCTTCAAATCCAAGGAGGGCCTTTCCAAATGGTGAGTTAGGCCTTTCAGGTTGACGAATTCCCTCGAAACCTTCATGATATTGATGGATGACATCTTACGACCCTTCAGCAATGCATTCATGGTGGTGTATTTAGATGAAATCTTGATCTTCAGCGAGAGTTGGGAAGATCACCTCCACCATATTTGATGGGTCCTTCAAACCTTATGACAACATAAGTTGTGTGCCAATTTGGAGAAATGCACTTTTGGCACGACCTAGGTTCAATATCTAGGGAACATCATTCATGAGCAGGGTGTGCATGCAGACCTAGTCAAGATACAAGTCATTCAAGATTGGCCATCCCTAACCACTTTGACAGAGCAACGCAACTTCTTGGGTCTTGCCAATTTTTATCGCAGGTTTGTGTTGGGGTTCTCTCATATCACTCGACCTTTAAGTCAAGTGACCAAGGGTGGAGAGAAATAAAAGCTTTTTTGGTCTGAAACCCAACAGAAGGAATTCTCAGATTTGGAGAATCACCTCTTCTCTGCACCAACGTTCACATTACCAGACTTGTGGCAACCATTTGAGATTGAGACAAATGCCTCCCACTATGCTATTGGTGCAACTCTTACTCAACAGGTCCATCAAGTGGCTTACGATAGTGAGACACTTTCAGACACAATCCAAAAGTATCACACATATGACAAAGAAATGTATTCCATTATGCAGGCTTGTCGTTAATGGAAGCATTACATTCTGGGATAAGGAAACAATTATCCACATAGAACATTGACCCATGCAATTCATATCGACACAAGGGAAGATGTGGAACAATCACCATAAGAAATAGTCCATATACCTGCAACAATTCCATTTGAACATTAGGTACAGTAAGGACATCACCAATAATGTTTTGGACTGCCTCAATCGACCATCAGTCATGGCATTTATCACTGTGCTCGACTCCTATGGGCACGAGACTTTAGGGTGGCTACATATTTATAAGAGCGATCCAGAATTTGGTAGCACATACCAGATACTCATGGAAGGTAAGAAATTTCCAGATTTTCACCTCCAGGATGCATTGTTATGCCACTTGGGACACATCTGTGTTGCTTCAATCGAGTGTGCCAATATGATTTGGGAGGTGCCCTACAGTCGAGTTGTTGGACATTCCGGAGTAGAGAATACAGTGGTAGTACTACATAAGTATTTTTATTGGTTGAACCTTCATCAGGATGTTGGGAGGTACATTAAATCCTACACTGCCTGTGTCATTTCCAAACCAACCATCAAGAATCAAGGCCATTATACTCCTATACCTACTCCTAGTCGACCTCGGGAATCCATCTCCATGGATTACATGTCGAGCCTTCCTTCTACTAAGAACAGAAACAACTATGTTTTCATGGTCGTCGATAGATTCTCTAAGATGGCCATTATGGTAGCCTGCAAGAAGAGTATCACGACAGAGGCCACTGCTAAGCTCTTCTTTGAGCGAGTGCAGGTACACTTTGGGATCTCATAGTCCATTGTCTCCGATGAGGACATCACATTTCTAAGTCCATTTTGGCCAAGTCTATGATCGATGCTAGATACCAAACTCACTAATTCCATGACTTTCCATCCCCAAACTGATGGTCAAACATAAGTCGTCAACAGGATGGTCATACACATTTTGCGCATGTACAACTTGAAGCATCCACGCACATGGTATGAAAGCCTCCACTATGTCTAACACAGCTACAACAAATCTCTCCACAGCTCAATGGGCCACAACCCCTTTCAAGTAGGGCTGGGAATTCAACCATTATGTCCCATTGATGTGGTCATACCATTTACAGCTACTCAGGAAAATTCAGCTCATGTCCAGTCCGAAGCTGATAGGGCTTACAACTTCATTGAGCACATTTGACACATTTTCTAGTAGGTCAATGAAATATTGGATAGAACTAATGCTAAGTACAAGCAGCACCATGATTAGCATCAGGTGTTGCACAAGGTCCAAGTTGGTGACAAATTTTGGCTACACTCGCATAAAGAGAGCCTCGCTGGACCCCATCGCAAGCTTCGCCCACTCCAATATGGGCCATACACAATCACCAAGGCTATAGGTGATAATTCCTTCGAGCTCAACATTCCACCGTTCCTTGGTATGCACCTAGTGTTCAATGTAGACTGTCTTTGACCATACTTTCCACCATTGCTAGACACATTTGACATTGCAGAATAACTCACACCACTAGAGCAGCAGAAGATCCAACTCTGTCAGGTTGTCAAAGCTGGCCAACTCCTACACCAAGGCAAGTGCCTCACCAGGTACCAAGTTTAGCATAAGTTTCCCCATCTCATGGAGGCACTCAACGCAATGGGGATCATTACTTCCTATGGGGAGAGGATTGATCCATGTCGATATTGGTGACCACCCTCCTATTCCACTTAGACCCCCAACACTCTCTCTTTCAGTTTTTCAATTTCCTTAATTATAGCACAATTTATTATTTTTGGAAGTTTTTCGGGTCCTGAACTTCCAGAGCCATTTTGAGGTCATAAACAACATTTTTAAGGAAAACAGAGACATCGAAAAAGTCCTAATCAATCTTGTTTTTTTTTTCTTTTGGCCTCCTCTTTGAGAGCTTCGAAATAGGGTATTATGATAGCCAAACAGAGATCGTATGCCAAAGTTACGACCACAGGAAATTGATGTACCAATTTACCCAAACGGGGCCCACAATTTTGGTGCTTTATCTCCTAGGATTAGGTTTTTGGATGTTTAGGGGTTTCCATTGTTTCTCAATAATAAATAGGCCTTGGAGCCTCATTATAACACAATTTAGAGGCATGTAGCTCCCACATTTCTTCTCAGAGATAAGCTACCATCACCCGAGCTAGTTTATTTCCATTATATTTGTTAAAGCTATTTCAGTATTCCGATATTAATGAAATGAAGTGTTATTTATGTTGCATTTCTCTATTTTGGTTATATTGTGTAGTTTTTTGCGTTCCATTTATGTTTGGGATCAGTGGTATCAGAGTCGTCGTCTCTTTCTCTGTTTTTCTTTGCATTCCCTTGTTGGGTCTCTGAAATTGTCATTTCATTTCCATTACACTTCACTATTATGTTCCATTATTCACCCCATTTTTCCACCTTCATTCACTGACCATGTCACTTACATTCATTCTCACGTTTCATTATCATGAGTCACATTCGTTTTCCAAATTTATGAATTCTTAGCCTTTTTAAAGTGAATTTGTGGTTTAAAAATTAGAAAATAATGTGGCATATGCTTTATACCTAAAAGTGGGATGATATGTTGAGATGTGTAGGTTCAAAAGGAAGCTTCTGAAGACCTTTATGTGGCATCCTAAGGCCAAATTCGAATTTGAGTGGAGAGGATCATGGGATCATGAGGATATGTGTCACATTTCCTATTTGTATTGGAACTCTAAGAAGACATGTGTCTTATCATTTCCTATTTTGATTAGAACTCTAGAGGTATAGGGAGAGATTCATGGACTCTAATAATGAGATGACTCTCGTCTTTTTGTATAAATAGGAGATCTCTCTCCTTCATTTGGTAGCTTTTTAGTTTTGGAAAGTTTTTGGAAAGCTTTGGAGAGCTTTGTAAACTTTTGTAATTTTAAAGAATTTGAATAAAGATTTGATGTTCTCAACATGGAAGGAGATGTGAAGTAGATGTCATGGAGCATATTAGAATGTAAGGTAGAGTAGATTGTATTTTGTAGTTTTTCTTTGATTTCATTCAAGTATGTCATTTTATTGTTTTCAAGTTTAATAGTTTAGATTTTCCATTCATGCAAGTTTAATTCATGCAAGAGTGTTCAACTGGTTGATTGTAGATTTATCTAACGGTGTAATATATGCTTAGCAAAATAGTCCAAGAAAGTATTTTCCAATTGGTGTTTGGAGCATTAGAGCACACAGTAGATTATTTTTCCTTTACATGTTTTGTATTTGCTTTCCATAGTTTAATAACTCATGTTGTAAGTGAATATTTCCGAAAGCCCTTGGTTCACTAAGTGGTGAAGTATTTCATTTATGAATGAGTCTTTCTCTACATTTTTATGTTTACTTTTTCTTAGAACAATGAAGCATGGATTCTTTCAAAAAACGCTATCACAAGGAGGTAGTTCTCACAAAATTCTATAGCGGAGTGATAAAACACTTCATTTAGCTGTTATAGTAGATTAGTTGAAATTTCACTTTCAGTCTTAGTATTTCATTTAAGTTCATTTCAATTTCATTTTCAGTTTTAGAACAATGGAGTATTGGATCCTTCCAAATTCTATCACAAGGAGGTAGTTCTCCCAAAATTGTATAGTGGAATGATAAAACACTTCATTTAGTTGTTACCATTTTTTCTTTCATTTCATAGATATTCTGTTGGATTAGATTAATCTAACTGTTCAAAGTTTTGATTTGCTTTTATCTAATGTTCATTTCCTTTTATCATTTCTTTAGAAATTAGATTTTAACATTGAAAGTCATTATATTTAGTTGACCATTAACATTTAGATATTTTCACCTAGAAGCATAACTTTTCTTTCTTAGGTTAATTTCCTTAAGCATAAGAAGCAAAACCCCCAAAAACAACATAAACTATAAAACAACGAAGTAAGAGAAAGGTTAACTAAGCACATATAGTTCACCACACTTCATCAATTTACGATACCCGAATTGATAATTTATGTAGAGCAATTTAGGACACTAAATTGACTAGACAGCCCCCACCGAGGTCAAGATATAAGGAGTTATGGCTTGATTTGGTTGCACCTTTGCAAGACCAACATCGTAAACCCCAATAACCTCTCATGGTGAAATCAAAGAAAGACAAGGGGGCAGGAGATCCTCTCAAAATATTTCTCGAGGAAGCTCTCAAGCGATAGAGGAATGTGATGATGGATAACTTTGCCCAGATCCTTCAACAGCTAACCACAAGTGACGCATCTTCATCGAGCATCCACTCTGGAGGTACCAGGCCTTTTAAGGTACAAGTTAACTTCGATATTCCCATATTTGAGGGCCAAATAGATGTAGACGTCGTAGATAAACGGTTCAATTTGTTGGAAGGATATTTTTCAGTTCATGACTTTTACAATCAGGAAAAGATTACTTTTTCACTTCTCAAAGCCACCCCACACATTAAGGACTGGTGGGAAACTTACTGTGAAGAAAAGGATGAGAGGGAATCCTCACTATTTTCAGCCACACCCACTAAGGATTCTTTCCAAGACGCCATCAAGGAAAAAGATTACCCTGTCGGGAGCTATGAATATAAATACATAAAGTGGACCACGCTATGGCAAGGAAGGGACCAAGATGTGTTGGAGTTCAAAAATATTTTTCACACCCTACACACTAAGTCAGTTATTAAGGATTTTGAGGGGCATTTGGTACTCAAGTAATGCGACTATCTACGCAAGTACATCCAGGAAGAGATGGAGTTCCTAGACATCTCCTCGCTTGACATGACATATCGATATGCTATCAAGATTGAGAAAAAGTTTAAACAGAAGAAGCGAGACTTTGGATCTGCGAATCTGAAGCAAGGAAAATGCACCCCAAACCACAAAGCAAAGGCCAAAGCTAAGGAGGGGCATGCCAGGAATACTTGTCAAAGCAGCAAGTAAAGAACAATAGCACGAAGAAAAACATGGACACGAGAAAATGGTGTGAGCTCCATAAGAGCTCCACTCACAGCACAGGTGAGAGTCGACCCAAGCAGTCATTGGTGGCTGAGCTGAAGGCTTCTGAATCACACGCATGTTATGACTTTGAGTCAGAACCCGACAAGGGGAATGAAAAAGGGAAGAAGATCATTGATGCAGAGCCCAGTTCCATTGTGGCCACCACCAAAATCCAGAAGAATGAACTTGGAGATCTAGAGGAGGGGGAACGCCTCTTCCACTCAAAAATGTGGGTGAAAGGTTTTCCGCTACAATTCATTTTCCATAGTGGGAGCCAAAATAACCTCATTTTAGTAGAGTTTGTGAAGCAGTTGGGTCTACCGACGATAGCACATCCACAATCATAAATCATCAGGTGTCTTCACCAAGGACGATATCTCTGAATCAACCAATAGTTTCACCTTCCCTACAACATCAAGCCCTTCATGGATGAGGCAATGTGTGATGTTGCTCCTCTTGAAGTTTGTGATGTAATAATAGAATAATCATACTTGTGGAAGCGACATGCTGTATATGAGTCTAGACCTCACTCTGTGATTATTACTTTGGGAAATAAGTTGTACAAGATACCGAGGTAGCCCTACCTACCACCATCTCTTTTATCACTACAAATAAAAGCAGTATGATCATTTCCCAGACTAGGAGATTTGTTTTCCTTATGATTTTCCCTCAAGGCAAGAAGAGAGTTGTGGCCACGACTTCTAGATAGGGCTCCTTCGCACATCAGCAATAGAAGGACAATGTCATGGAGGAGTATAGGGACATTTTCACCTCACCTACAAGGGTACCTATGCATTGTTAGGTCAAGAACTCCATCCATATGACCCCAAGCACGTTGCTACCCAATGGATTGATCTATCAATGCTCTATTCTAGAGAGCAATGAGAATAAGAGGCAGATTTAGGAGCTGTTGTAGAAAGGGCACATCGGGCCAAGCTCAACACCATGTGTGAGCCTGATTGTGTTGCTACAGAAGAAGGATGGGATCTGGAGAATCTGTATTGACTATCAAGCACTGCACATGATCACTATTTGAAAGAGGTACCCAAGTCCATGGATTGATGACCTTCTGGACCAGCTCAAGGGGGCCAAATATTTCAGCAAGATTGAGTTAAAGTTTGATTATCCCTAGGTGCCTATTGAACTCTCCGATGTGTGGAAGAATGCCTTCAAATCCAAGGAATGCCTTTTTGAATGGTTGACGAATTCCCCCACAACCTTCATGAGATTAATGGATGGCCTCTTGTTATTGGAAATACTAAGAGGGGTGGTGAATTAATATTTATTAGAAATTAACACTTTAAATATTTTTAGTGCATTCGTTAATCTTAAATTATTACTAATGTTTATCAAGCAACAACAGTAAACAAAAGAACACAATAGGCACAAGAATTTTAGGTGAAAAATCCCCTCCAAGTTAAAAACCGCTGAACACTTTTCTAATAAATTCTTTAATCTTTGGCCCCAACTGAAATGAAAGTTACAACTTCCTATAATTCTAGAAAAGAATCTTCCACATCTCCCACTCGAAGGACGCCCTAATGCCCTGCATTCTTTAGTAGTTAACTGAATGGATGCCCCAACATCCTAGACCAACCTACCACCCTGAAGTGTTCACAGGTTCCAACCTATAGGTGACTTCAAGCACCTACCTAGCACCTCCCTGCCATCCTATAACAATCAGAAGTGAGACATGAGTGTGGAATCTCGTACCAAGCATAATGATCCATGATACAATATGATTTATAATTATTTTATAGTACTTGACTGAACAATAAAACTATGACCTGTAACCCAACCATGACATCATCCCAACAGTGAATACTATACCTCCCATAATGGCTCTTTGACTCTAGGAAGATTGACTCTTTTACAATAATAATATTACCTCTACTAATTTTAATAAATATAATAATAGTATTATTTATAATAACGGTTTCTTGCCTTCCTCATCTCAAAAGAAAAATAATATACATTATGACAAGAATAATTTTAATAATAATAAATATTCTATTGACTTCATTAAACATAGAAATAATGATTTGATTAATAATAGTAATAACTTTATTACCTGCTCCTCCCATAATAACAATAATAATATAGATCCAATTTATAACCCTAATAATAATAATAGTAGCAATAACAATAATAACTATAATAATAATAATAGTAATAACAACTATAGTAATAGGGCGTCCGGTCCGCGTCCACCTCTATAGCAGTTGTCTCCTGTTGCCAACTGTCCCTAGGTGTTGTTTTTCTTCTGTTCGCAATGGATGTGGACATGAAATTCGAGGAGGTGCACTATACGACGTATCCTTTTTCCGGTCAGTCCATTTTCGGTAGACCTAACCCTAGCCGGTCTCTCGCTACATCTCTTGTACACTCCGTATCCACACCACCCTGCTTTGCTCCTCTGGTCACTCTCTCGGGGCTCTTTGCTTCCTCCCTTCATTTCAGAACACTTTCCAATGACTCCCCTACCTTGATTGTCCATTGCTTTCACCGGGCACTCTGCATTTGCTCTTCGTGGCCTATCCATCCTCTCCATCCTTTGAACCACACCCTCCGGAGACCATATTCAAGAGGTGACCCTCCCCCTCTCTCTGCGAGAAAGTTTTGACAGGTGCAGCTACAAACCCTATGGTGGGGCCTTCTCCCTAGGGCTGTGGCACTTCCAACTCAGCCACAGTATCTCTGTCTCAGCATTTTGAGACTCCTATCATCAAGGTTAAATTGGTAGCATAGAAACAATAGGAAGGAGGCTCTCCCCCGGATCCATTACAGGACCATCCCACCGTGCTGCGAACCTGCAAACGAAAGGTAAAGTGCATTAGAGCCACAACCAAGGACTTTACGATTAATTTCGGCGAAGGGTTATCAATGGGGGAAATTGCAGATAGGTCAAGTACTGTCCTGGTTGGCCATGATTGAGGAAGGGCATATTCGGCAAAGCGCTTAACACTTTGGGTTCGAGGAATTTGGGGAAACACCTTGCAAGAGATGTCGGAGGTGCAACTTCTACTTTATGGTTGGTTTGCATTACACTTCTCGAAGGAGGAATACACACATCTAGTTCTAGCATGCTACTAACATATTCAGATGGCTCCGGTCCTCCTCAAGCACTGGAGCCCAATGTTTGATCTGGAATGGGAACAGATTAGAGTTGATCCCCTTTGGGTTCAACTTCCGTGACTCCCTTTGTAGTACTGGTCGGAGGATGTTTTCGTGTGGATCGAGAACATGCTTGGTACCTATCTGGATTATGACAAATCCTATGTCCGGATGAAGAATCAGAATCTTGCACAAATACTTGTCTATTTGGATACCAGAGAGGGTCTGGAAGAGAAAATCACTTTACAGTGGAAAAATGTTACTCGGGTGCAGATTTTGGACTACGAGGGAGTTCCTTTTCGTTGTAGGAGATATCACAAGGTCGGACACGTCTTCAAGGAATTTCCTCTGGTTAAAAAGGCTCTGAACTCACCAACCAAATCTATTGAGGCAAAGGATAAAGCAACTCTTCGCTCGGACTGTCCTCCTATGTTGATGAAAAGGGCCTCTACTTGCGCAGTCTCCCCTCAAGATGTAGAATGCTACAGAACACCGTCACCTCCCATGACACGATCTAGGGCAGCTGCTGAGACCACAAGGAAAGTGGGTACTCTCTCTAACCCCATATCCTCTAGATTTGTATCATGTATTGTCTCTCATGCTACATCATCACCTTTTCATTTCATCCCCTCCATTCCATGTTCGCTCTCCATCCCTCCTCCTTTTTTCTCCACTAGAGCCCCATCATTCCCATTTGTCACATCATCCCCTCCCACATCCTCTGTGGATGGGTCTAAACCCTCACACTCATATAATTTGCGCTCTTGCTCCCATCTGGCTAAAGCACCACAGTCTAAATCAGGGCTAGGACTCTCCACTCCTAGCCCCTCCACTAAATCTACTTGAGGACATAAATCATTTTTATCCAAAGCTATTCTTTGGGCAGGGGACAAGATAGTTTCAGGGAAGAAATCATCCATTGATAGGGTACTTAGAGCAATGAATACCTAGGATCGGTTCCCCTCATGAAGTGTCTCTCATTTAACTGCAGAGGTATGGCTAGTACCTCAAAAAAACTAGCCCTAAGGAGACTTTTCGAGTCTGAGTTTATAGACATCAGCCTGTTATAAGAGACTCTGGGGAAGACATATATCATTACTAATACCCTAACATCTCTCAAACCCGACTGGCCCTTTCACTCTATGGGAGCCTCGGGTTGATCTGGTGGACTTGCTATTGGGTATAACCCTAGATCCATCAAAACCCTATCTGCTTGGGGCGGCCCAGGGTTTATAGGGCTGGACTTATTTTCAAAAGAGCTGGGTCGAGAGCTCCATATCATTAACATCTGTGGCCCTGCCACAGATGAGAGGATTTTTGGCACAGGTTTCTTAATATAGCTATGGTCTCTGGCAATAACATCATCTTGGGAGGGGATTTAAATTTCTCTCTTGGGTTTGGAGAATTGTGGGGTTTACAAGCACAAGTGGATCGTTTCTCCGAGTACATGTTGAAAATTTTAGAACTCCACAACCTTGTTGATATTCCCATGAATAAACCACTCCCCACTCAGAGGAATCAATGAATTGGGGAGGTAGCTTTGGCCAGAAGGCTTACTCGATTCATGACCAAGATACCTTTGATGCAGAAATTGCATAGGTATAGACAATGGGTGGGTGTGGGGGGAGTTTCGGATCACTCTCCCATATTCATGGAGATCCTCGGACCATACCCTAAGCCAAAACCTCCCTTCAAGTTCAATCACATCTGGCTATAGGACCCGGGTTATGTCAATCTTATCATAGATTTCTGGAATACTAGCCCTATAATGGGCTATCACTCCCTTGCTGAGGGGTTTTATCACAAGCTCTCCCAGTTGAAGAGATTATCTATTACCTAGGAAAAAGAAAAATCACAGAGGGAGGATCAGGCCCTCTCTCAGATTGAATTTGACCTGAAAATTCTATTGGATGACAGAAATAAGGGATTTGAATCCATGCAAAACAAACTACATCTTATTAAGCTTGAGAAGTCCAAGGATAAGATTCTTAAAAAGAGAGAGGAATCTTGGAGACTAAAGAGCAGAGCTCTATGGTTGCAAGTCGGGGACGAAAACACAAAGCTCTTTCAAAATTATGTTAAAGGTAGAAGGGTATCTAATACCATCTGGAACCTTCCATTACCTGAGGAAGGTGTGGCTGACACTTTCAGTAAATTATCTCAGCTAGGCACCACTCATTTCCAAAACCTATACAAGTCTCCTCCAGGGACAAACTTAGCTGATATCATACAAGTGGCTGTCAAATTTCCACGTTTTGTCGACAAAGAAATGGAGGTAGAACTCACCCCTCCTGTCTCATCAGCTAAACTAGAAGGAACCTTGAAATGGTTCAAAAAGGACAAAAGCCCTGGACCGGATGGATGGAAGGTAGATTTTTACCTTGCTTTTTATGAATTATTAGGAAATGACTTGCTACATGTGATTGAGGAATGCAGAACATCTAGGAAATTATATAATGCTATTAACTCCACCTTCATTGCCCTTATCCCAAAGTTGGACTCTCCCTCTTCTTTTAACAACTTCAGGCCCATTTCCCTGTGAAACTGTCTTTACAAGATCATACCCAAAATCATTGCAAATAGGATCCGACCCATCCTCTTGCAGCATATTTCCCCTTAACAATTTGCCTTCTTGGAGAACCGGTAGATTCATGAAGCTATTGGCATGGATCAGGGAGCCATTCACTCCATTCGATCAAAGAAACTTAAGGGCATCATATTAAAAATTGATTTGTCCAAAGCATTTGATCGTGTCAGCTAGCTATACATCAAAATGCTTCTTATGCATTTGAGATTCCCCCACAGCTTCATTACTTGGATCATGGCCTGCATTACCACAACTACCTTCAGTGTCGTCATTAATGGTTCTACATCCCACTTCTTCCATGTCGAGAGGGGCCTTAGACAAGGTTGTCCCTTCTTACCCCTCCTCTTCCTAATTGTCATGGAAGACCTCAGTCGTATCCTTATTCATGAAAAGAGAATTAGTAGACTTTTTGGGCTCAAAATTACAGAGCAATGCTATCTCACTCATCTATTATTCGTGGATGATGTCCTTATCTTCCTTGATGGAAGCATCAGAGACTCTGCATCTTTTGCAAATGCACTCTCTCTATTCTCTAAGGCTACGAGAATGCTTGCTAATCAGGTGAAATCCACTACCACCCTTTCCTTCACAACCATTCAAGAGTCTCGGCTTTCCCAGCACCACTTCCCTTATATCATCATCCCTCTCGACCAGGGGTTCAAATATATGGGCTTTTGGATTAAACCCTTGAGTCAGAAAATTGTGGATTGGATTTGGTTGGTCATGAAGTTGGAAAAATGGTTAACTCACTGGAGTCACCGGTTCTTATCCAGAGCTGGAAGATTGGTCCTTATCAAATCTATTTTGGAGGCCACACTAGTATTTTGGATGTCTCTAGCATGGATCCCTAGGAATATATGCTCTGTCTATGACAAATCTGCTGCAGATACCTCTGGAATGGACATCAAGATAAAAAAATATTCGCTTGGGTAAGCTGGAAAAAGATTGCGCTACCAAAAAAATGGGGAGGCTAGGGACTAAAAGATCTCAACCATTTTTCTCAGGCATTGGCTGTAAAAATGGGATGGACTCTACTTACAGGTCAGAATCTCTGGACTACGGTCTCCTATCACAAATATATCTGGCTTATACAGATCATGGATTGGGTGCGCCTACCTATTTGGAATAACACAGGTATCTCCTCAGTATGGAAAGCTTTGATACATTCCCTCCCCATCATTCAAAACAATCCAGTTTGGAGAATCATCAATGGTACAGGAGCTCATATTGGAATGGACCCCTGGGCAGGTGGGGGAGCCAGATACCATCTCCCGAGATATCTTATTCTACTGTTAAACCAGAGGGACATAACTGTCATTGCTCACATTGCAGATCATGACAACACTAACATCCTCGTCCAAGGATGGAAATCTGTTGATGCTTTCCACCTTCCACCACAATGGCATCATCACTGGAAAGAATATATCGATGCTTTGACCGAATCCCATATCAGAATCCTGGAAGGTCCTGGCGAACTTAGATGGAGTATGGCTGATAATGGAATATACACGCCCAAAGCTGGTTACCTTACTATCAGTTCTCATAGAAAACTTGAGAACCCTCTTGATTGGTGGCATTTGATCTGGAAGCTAAATGCTCCCCTAAGGACCAGACTCTTCTTCTAGTGTGTGCTCAGTAATAGAGTCCCTACGGGGGATCTATTAGCTCATCGGTCATTCCAAGGCCCAAGCTGGTGTGTCCTATGGAAACAAGACTCTGAAACCTCTGACCATCTTTTTCTAAAATGTGATTTCTCAAAAAACCTCTGGGAATCCATTGCATCTACATTACAATATGGCAGATAGGAAGTGGATTGTATAATCAATGCATGGAACAATTGGAGCACAGTCAAACATGGATCAAAATTACTAAACCTCCCTTTGCTTTTCTGCTGGTCCATATGGCTGTTGAGGAACAAAATGATATTTGAAGAAGGGATTGCAAATGAGGCTGTCATGGCTGCCAAAATACTCACAGTCTTCCATGAAATTCCTGAACACAAGCCCTTTGCACCATGTCGTCCTATTGCCCCTTCTCCGATCGACAAAACCACTCCCTGGGCCTACTTTGATGGGGTTGCACAAGAGCAAGGATGTGGGGGAGGTTTTATCCTGCATATAAATGAACAACACTATTACAATATAAAAATGGGACTTGGAGGTGGCACTAATGATTATGCTGAACTCATCACTCTTTGTCATCTATTGCATTTTTCATTGCGACACGAATGCATCAATCTGCAGATTTTTGGTGACTCAAAAATCATAATAAATTGGTTCAACAATGTTTCTGCTTTCCATGCACACACACTTAGACATGTTCTGGATGAAGTGATATTGTTCAAATCACAATTTAATAGAATCTCATGTCATCACATTTATAGGGAATATAACCAAGGTGCTGATAGGCTTTCCAAGGAAGCCACGATATTACCTAGAGGAAAGTGGCTAGTTTAGGAACCGATTGAAGCTTAGCAGTACTAGTATTATCACCATTCGTACATAGATCAAACATATCATAGGGCAGACAGCAGACAGGCCCTAGTTTTCAATTTTGTTACATTTTTGAACTCACATTTTTTGGGTAGCTACATTATATATATCTTTGCATGATTTTCATGGACTCTTATTACACTCGTCATATGAGGCGAACATCATTGTAATTATTTCATATATAGTATATATCAAACTACCCTACATGGTATGTAGACCAATAACTAGCTCTTTTCTTGAGACATGAAGATGTAAATATTTCTCTCATAGACATGGCTGCAAGCCATAACTGCATATGCTGCTCAGCATCTACTATATGTAATTTTTCAAATATAAATGGAATATTACGATTTTTCCTGGTGGAAAAAACTATACTAGTAGTAATAATAATAATAATAAATCTCTTTTTAGTTTTAAAAAATGTTATTAATCTTTCGAGAAAGAATTTTGATCCTTCTGTCTTTAGTCTTCTTAATAAAGGTCTCAATTTTTCCCTTTCCCCAAATAAGATTCCTAGTGATGACATTATCTGAAGCATTGAGTATGGTATTAAGGACCTTCCATATAATGTTAAGGAAACTACTAGGTGAGATTGTGCAGTTGTTCTTAAGAAGGATAAACCTCTAAAGAAAATCCTCAGCAAGGTTGAGTTTCTTACCCTTAAATCCCTGAGGGACAACCCTGACATTGTTGTCCTTAGAGCGAACAAAGGTGGAGCAGTTGTCATTCTCGATAAGTCTGATTATGTCCATAAAATGTTAGACCATCTATCTAACAGTAGGAGTTATATCAAGCTTAAGAAGAATCACATTAAGTCTGTTTCTAAGGAGGTAGCATTCGCTATTAAGTCAGATATGTCTCTTAATCCTCTTTCGTGGATGCTCATTGAGAGCAATCCCCATACCCCTAGAATCTATGGCCCACTGAAGATTCATAAATATGGGGCCCCTTAAGACCTATTGTCAACACGATAGGTGGAACTACCTATCTTCTTGCTAAATTCTTATCTCAAGAGCTTAAACCTCTTATTGGGAACACTGATTCTTTTGTTAAAGACTCTGCATCCTTTATTCAAGAGTGGAGAGATATCATATTGGAACTAGGTGATTTGTTGGTTAGTTTCAACATTGTTTCCTTATACACAAAAATCCCCATCCAAGAAGCCATTGATATCATAAATCGCATCATTGATAAAGACAATGCCAAGTTAGTTGGCCTCTGCCTCACCTCGACTTTCTTCAGTTACAAAGGCAAGTTCTCTGAGAAAACTTGCAGTGTTGCGATGGGCTCCCCTCTCTCCCCTATCATTACGAACTTGTTTACATAAGATTTTGAGACCAAGGACTTAGCCAATCCTCAATTTCTTCCTAAAAAATGAAGGGGGTTTTTTTATGATACTTGTGTCATCTAGCCTCATGGTATGGAGAAGCTCGGTCTATTTATTAACCACCTTAATTCTCAATCTGACTCCATCAAGTTCACGATGGAATTTGAGGTGAATGGTCGACTTCCCTTTCTCGACATTCTCCTTTCAAGAATGGATGATGGTTCCATTTGTCACCAAGTCTTTCAGAAAAATACTCACATGAAACAATATCTCCATGCCAATTCTCATAATTTCCCAGCTCATAAATTCGGGGTTCTTAGCACTCTTGCTACCCGTACTCTAAGAATCTAACAATTCCTTATATCTTTAATCAAATTGCCAAATAGACTGAGTAGGTTTCTATTTAACTTCTTACGACTCATTGATGCATAGTAACTCAAACATAGGCTTCTTAAATTCTCTTATCATCGTTGTTTTAATATCCACAAATGTTCTAATTTGATTATTTAAATAATTCATAGATCATGTCAATTCTCTATCTCGAAGCATCATAATGATCTACACTTTCTTTATATTTTCATCACTGATCTACTTCGCAGTCCATACAACTTCACATAAAAACCAAAACTGCTCTAGATCTTCCGATCCAGTTCCTTTGAAAACAGGTAGCTTAATATCATCAAACATATTTCTTCTTAGAGGGGCAGGGGGATGGGGTAGGGGAGTAGGGGGAGAAGGGGGAGGGAGAGGGAGAGGGGGAGAGCCAAAAACACCTTGTTTATTACTGGATTTTGGCTTCTGCGAAGTCTCAGGAAGTGAATATTGTGAAGTTACCTAGGATTTATCAAGGTGCCTATCTTCTCTTTCACTTTTAGATTCACTCAAAAGAGGACTATACTCAGTCTCTACAAAGGTCTTTGGGTCTTGTCCATGATCTATCTTTCTGGTGTCTATTCTATATCTCTTTCCACTTCGTGTTGTTCCAATCTCTTGCTCAAATTTATTCTCTTTTTTCCCAAACATAAGTAAACTAAAAATCTGACTTCATCCGTAAAACTCCCTTTTCACATAAAATCATCTTAATCCACAGCTTCAAATAATTTAACTACTTACCTCATGGTCCTCTGAAGAATCATCATTCTGCTTGGTTGTAGGAAACAGTCGAGTCTACTGCGAACTCAGTAATAAATCCTCCCAAGATTCTATCAATCCATTAATCAATAGCCCTTGAAATTCTATTGTCGGTTCTTTTGAGTTGTTGTATTAGTTCAGGAGTCCATACCGAAGGTTATCTTCTTTTAAAACATGTATTTCTTTCAGTAAACCTTGATATCTACTCGTACAGTTTGACAACAAATGATGCGAACAAAATTTCTTATTGATCTGTGAAAGTATACTTCTCTAACCAAGCTTTAGATGTCAGACGATGGTTTTTATTTTCTTGATCTCCAAATTCTCACTTCTTCAATTCTACCCAATCTTGAATTTCCTTTTTCAATGGGTGCCACATCCACATATCCCTCAAACGGATCCCGGTCTCGGCAACATATTCATTTGTTGGTTATGTTTGGGATGACCTAGATTCAATCTACACTGTAGACCAAAAAAACCCTCAATGACTAGCCCTTTCGGCAACAACCTATAAGCAGATCGTAGTCTCACCCTAAGTAACTATGGGAGGATGCAGAACTAGTTTTCTACAGCCGTGAAGGATGACGCGATGTGGTGTTATTATTTTTTCTTGTTCCTAACATTCATAAATTACTTCACCATATTAATTTAACCAATTAAGCATATCATATAAATCCATAAATCATTATTGTACTGAAATAAAGTGCAATTGAAATAAACTGCTATGCTACAATAGATAATAAGCAAATATACACATGAAGACACCAATTTTACCATGGTTCATCCCAATGTGGAACTGCATCCACAAGAACTATTGCTTATAATAATAATTCTTGTACAACATTCAGTTCTTGACCTGCACACTAAGATGTGGGTCTTCTATGCACTCATCTCCAGAGCCTCGCCTTCTTTTCCAAACCACAGATCACAATAATACAACCATTCAATTCAAGATGTGATGTCTCCCTTCTGTATTACTGATTCCTATATATACTATTACATCAAAGGATACATCCTAAAAATACCATGGTCCATATACCATGGACTCGCTAAAACATTCTACAATGGCCTAAAAACCATTGATATTTTACAACATTACATGCTTTTTACAAAAAGGAGGGGCTTTGACCCACTCCGAAGTCCTTATACTGCATAGTATATTCCAACTACTTCACTGTGTGGTCCACTTCGCACTTCGTTGTGCACTCCACTACACACTTCGCTCCTCAAAATGTGAAGTCTTTACCAAAACTATGCCAAGTTGGGTTGCGCCCAACATAAATCGTAGTCAAACCATATTCAAACTATAGTTAGTTATAGTTAATTATATTCAAATATGGTTTAAAATAGTCATACGATTGTCAATATTAGCCAAATCATGTTCAATCAAAGTCAACCATGATCAATCATATTCAAACCATGATCAACCATAGTCATACCATCATTAACAATAGTCAAAACATAGTTAGTGATGTTTAAACATGACAACATAGACAACATAGCTATTGATGTTTAATTGGATATTACTAATATTAATAGTCAAACATAATCAACCACATAATTCAAACATAGACAAACAAAGACACCTTTTGTAGTCAATGTCTAAATAGTAGCGTGTGATCAAACTCGTCAACCCTATGTTCACCATATTTGACAATAGTAAAACTTGGTCATTCATAGTCATCCTTAGCTAACATATCTGAGCCATATTAAATTGTAGTCAACAATGATTGGCCAAAGTCAATCACTATCAATTATAGTCAACAAGGTCATCCTTGGTTGGTCACTATCAAGAATAAAAAATGTTTAATAATAACAATATTAATATTATTGAGGTTGACTAATAATAATATTATCAATATTAATATTAACATTTTGATGTTGGAATCTTGCAAAAACCTATCCAACCTCATAATGTGACAAACATTTTCACATTGTTACAACCTCTGCTGAAATGTTACATTACATTACAATAAATATTAGGGTTTATAATATTTGGTTTATATTCTAGGTTTCATAATATTATGGTTTTAATATTGAGTTTAATGTTGGATTTTTCATTATTGGGTTTAATATCGTGATGTTGGAATGGTAGTGAAATCCATAAAACATCGCACTGCGACAAACATTCTCGCAATGTGACAATCAATCTGACAATTATTGTCACAATGTTACATTACATTTCAGTTAATTCAATGTCACATTTTGAAATTTTGAAATTAAGCTTTAATAATAGTGTTTATAATATTGCAATTTCTAATATCGAGTTTAATATTTGGTTTTATAATATTGGGTTTATCATTAGGGTTTAATATTGAGTTTTTAATATTAGGGTTCAGTTGATCATAGCCAAATGATAAACAATCATAACCAAATCATATTCAAGCATAGTCAACCTCTCAAGCTTAGTCAACAAGGTCATCCTTCATCACACACAATCAAAATTTAAAAATGTTTAGTTATAATAGTACTAATACTATATATTTGACTAATAATAATATTACTAATATTAATATCAATACTCTAACATTGGAATCATATAAAAATCTATACAATTCTAATATTGGATTTATAATATAATATAATATTTATAATATTGAATTTAATATTATGGTTTTTAATATTGGGTTTAATATTGGTGTTTGCATCATTGGGTTTAATATTAGGGTCTAATATTGTGATGATGGAATGGTATTGAAATCCATCCAATGCCACATTGTGACAAATATTTTCTGAATGGAATAATCAATTTGACAATGATTGTCGCAATGTTACTTTACATTGGAATTTATTCAACATCTCAATGCAACATTACCAAACTTGGATTTAATATTAGATTTTAAAATATTATGGGTTTTAATATTGGGTTTATAATATTGATGATATATTGGGTTTATTAATCCCTTTGGTTTATAATATTGGTCCCTTCAGTTTATACTATTAATAATCCCTTGGGTTTATAATATTAACAGTGCCTTGTGTTTATAATATTACTACTCCCTTGGGTTTATAATATTAACCCTCATCCAAGATCAACATGGTCAGAATGGTCAACAAAGGTCAACCCATCATCAACCATGGTAATCCAAGATCAACATGGTTATAATGACCGAATTGGTCAACAAAGGTCAACCATGTTTAACCCTGGTCAACCAAGGTTAACCATGATCAACCATTATTAAACATGGTTGACCATGACTAGCCATGGTCCACCATGATCAACCATGGTCGACCATGACCAACCATGGTCAACCATGATCCGCCATGATCAATCATAGTGGTCAATCAAGGTCTTTATTAGGATAAACCCAATAATATAAACCATATAAACCACATTTACCAATATTATAATCTGAATACTATAAATCCTAAGAATTTATAGTATAAGCCCTTAACAATAATAAATCCTTAAGAGTTTATAGTATTGGTAGATGTGGTTATGCTTACGATTTATAATGCTATAAACCCTTAGGGTATATGTTATTTGTATATGTGGTTATGCTTATGGTTTATAGTATTAGGTTTTATGAAGTTAGGGTTTATAATAATTAGTTTAATATTAGGGTTTAATATCATGATTTTGGAATGGTAGAGAAATTTGTCTAGCGTCACATTATGGCAAACATTATCTTAGTGTGACAATCAATCTCATAATGATTTTTGCAATATTGCATAACATTGTAATTATTAAATGTCTCAATGTTACATTACAAAATTGGGGTTTAATATTAACGTTTACAATAATATGGTTTCTAATATTAGGTTTATAATATTGTGTTTTATTGATCCCAAGGGTTTTTAGTAATAATATCTTGGGTTTATAATATTAACAATGCATTGATTTTATTAATCCCAAGGGTTTATAATATTAATCCCTTGTGTTTATTAATCGTAAGTGTTTATAATATTAATCATTTGGATTTATAATATTAAAAATCCCTTGGGTTTATTAAGTTTATGATATTAATGCCTTTGATTTATAATATTGATTACAAAGGTTTATAATATTAATTCACTTTGGTAATTAATATCATAAACCCAAAGGGATTATTAATTATAATAATTTTAGTATATAAGTATATTATATTTTAGTTTAATATATGATATATGTTTAATATTATTAAATATATTCACCATGGTCAACCATGGTTGATCATGGTCGACCATGATTGATCATGATCAATCACAGTTGATTATGGTTGATCATGGTTGACCATGAATAACCATGGTCGACCATGGTTGTGGTCAACTGTGGTCAAACATGGTTGACCATGGTGGAGCATGATCATTAATTTTCAATCATGATAAACCATTGTCAACTATGATCAACCATGGACAATCATGGTCTACCGTGCTCAATTATGGCCAAACTCAGACATGGTCAAGCATGCTTGACTATGGAAAACCATGGTGAACTAAGCTCAACCATGCTTAATGATGGACACCCATGGCCAATTAAGGTCAACTATGGCCAACCATGGTCAACAATGGTAAATCAAGGTCAACCACAATAAACCAAGGTCATCCAAGATCAACATAGATAGCATGATCAACTAAGGTTAACCCATCGTTAACCATGGATAACCATGGTCTACCATGGTCAACCAAGATTAACCATGGTAAACCATAGTTAACTAAGATCAACATGGTTAGGATGGTCAAACATGGTCAACCTTGGTTAACCCTGCTCAATATAGGTTAACCATGATCAAGTAATATTAACCATGGTCGATCATGACTAACCATTTCGACCATGGTAAACAACAGTAAATCATGATAAACCATGAACAACCATAATGGTCAATCAAGGTCTTTATGGTTAGGATGATCAAGCATGTTCAAGCAAGGTATTTATGGTTAAATATGGTTAAACATCATGGTCAGTTAAGGTAAATAATGATAAGCCATGACCAACTATAATCAACTATGGTTAACCATATCAACCATGATCAAGTAGGGTCAAGGATGATCAATGATTGTAAACCATAATCAACCATGATCAAACACATTTTCTGATGTGTTTGACCATAATCAACACTATAATGATTAACCCTCTAATGTGGTTGACTATAGTCAATTTCATAGTCAACCATGGTGAACCATGATCAACTATGATTGACCTTATAATGTCAATTTTAATGCATTAGGTTTATAATATTGGGTTTATAATATTGGATTTATAATATTGCATTTGGTAGTAGGGTTTGAAATTTTTGGTTTATAATGGGTTTAACATTAGGTTTTAAGAACCTTAGGGTTTAGAAAATTAATGCAAGGGTTTGGAATTTTAATCTTGGAGTTAATAATATTAATCCTACAATTTATAACATTTATTGTAGGGTTTATAATATTAACCCTAGGGATTACAATATTAATCTTAGGGTTTATAATATTTTGTTTAATATTAGGGTTCAATATTGGTACATTGAAATGGTATGAAAATATGTCCAATTTTGCATTGTGACAAGCATCATTGCAATGCGACAAACAATACGACAAGCATTGTCACAATGATACATTACATTGTAATTTATTTAATGCCACATTGGGACATTGAGTAAATTAGGATTTAATATTCTTGTTTATAATATTGGGTTTAAGATTTGCGGTTTATTCTGGTTTATAATAGTGGCTTTAGGGTTTATAATCTTAAGGTTTATAATATTAATCCTAGGGTTTTTAATATATTGTGTTTATAACATTAATCTTAGGGTTTATAGTCCCATGCATTTATATTATAAATCATATGGTTTAGTATTATTACCTTTAGTTTATTATCCGTTGGCTTTATAATATTGATCCCTTGGGTTTATTAATCCCTTGAATTTATAATATTATTAGTCCATTGGATTTATAATATTGATTCCTTGTGTTTATTAATTTCTTAAGTTTATAATATTATTAGTACCTTGGTTTTATAATATCAATAATCCCTTGGATTTATTAATCCTATTGGTTTATGATATTAATCCCTAATATGTCTAATAATATACTAGGGTTTATAATATTAGTTTTAGATTTCATATATTAATCTTAGGGTTTTTAATATTAATCCCTTAATTTTAAAATCCCTTGGGTTTCAAATATCTATCATTTAGTTTATTAATCTCTTGGTTTATACTATTAACAATCTCTTGGGTTTACAATATGAATATTAAGGGTTTATAATATGAATATTTTGGGTTTGTTAATTCCTTGGGTTAATAATATTAATAGCCCCTTAGGTTTATTAATCCCTTGGGTTTACAATACCTTGGGTTTAATAATCCCTTGAGATAATAATATTAATAAACCCTTGGTTTTATAGTATTAATCCCGAAGGTATATATATATATATAAGTTCAAGTTTCAACAATGCATCATTAATAGATACATTAAATCTATCATGGAATGTGTATTTAAAGTGAATAAAATAATTTTGACTCTGTTAGAGTCGGTCTTGAGCCCTCCATCAACGATCAAAACTCTTTGCATTTTTCATAGGTAGGTGTCTCATCAATGTCAATTTTTTGCATCCCATTAGGCATGCCATAGCCCTGATGGAGGAGCTGATGTGTTTATACCCCTCTTGGCATTGCTGGTTTAAGTCATTTCAGTCATTAAAGCTCTTTCAATCTTGTCTTGTCTTCTCTTGAGGTCAATTTCCTAGGTCTAGGGTTTTGGTCAAAAATATTACAAGGTCATGTGTTTGAAATTCAATGAGTGTTCAGTAAGCCAGAGGGATGATTGTAAAGGTGTTTCTTCTAAATTTTTTATCTGGTACAGTTAATCTTCACCTTGGATTTAAAAACCCTGTTTTTAAAGCCAAGGTCATTTTTCATTTATTTGTAAAAAAATGATGAAATTTCGAAAGTCTTTAGTGAACAAAATGAAACCCTGGTCCACTTGCCAAGATCCCTCAGATGATCTACCTGCAAAAAGAATCAGGCAAAAGCATTAAATCAGTCAATTTCAGGACAAAAGGAAACCAAAAAGACAATAGCATGTAAAGTTCAAAGGTGTCATGAAAAAAACATTAGGAAGTGGGTTTGAGCATGAAATTTTTTCAAATGAAACCTATAAAGGCCCAAACTCCCTCCTTGCACTCTCATTGTGTATTCATAACCCTTGCAAGAGTCATTGGGCGCACTTCCAAATGAATTGAGGCGAAATCGGGCTCAAGACAGGTGCGCGACTAGTCAGGATAGGTGCGCGACTTGTTGGGAGGTGCGCGACATGTTAGAGGGTCTCACATAGTGGAATTTTGCAACGGGCGCGACACGTTGAGAGGGGCGCGACATGTTGGGTGTGCTGCGCGACATGTCAAGCTAGTTTCCCCCAGCTCATTTCAGAATTGCTCAAGCCTCCTTTACTTCATCAAATTGTTTGAGGTAGGCCCTTCAAACTTGTGAATAGCTGCTGGATTTGTTGGGAAACATCATGAATGTGCTTGTAATGATCAAATTGTGCAAGAATAAAGACTCCATGTGGCTATTTATAAATTTGTAAAAGGTGCTAGGGTTTTATTGTTGTTTCATTGTTTCCCCTTGTTCTCATTTTCCCTATGTTTCCATGACAATTTCCCTTTTAAATTTGCAAGAAAAATAAACCCTACCCCTTTCCCTTTAAAAATAAAAAATCAAACCCTACCCTTTTTCCCTCATTATATCTATGTAAATACATGACATTTGATGATGCATGTGCAGTAATGTTTGCAGTGTTTTCCCCTAATTTCCCTGTTTACATATATTCCATTTTCCTTATAAAAAATATAAACCCTACCCCTCTCCCAAAAGCATCAAAAAAAAAAACACTCAAACCCTCATCGTGCTGCACCATATGCATGAGTAACCGCAAGAAATTGTTGGTGAATATGTAGAGAATTTTGTCAATTTTCCCTATTTTCCCCTGTTAATGAATGCATGCATATTCCCATATGTTTACCTCCTATACATGTATTCCCATATGCAATGATTTTTGCAAATGATATTCCAATATTCCTGATTATAAATATGTATTCCCATTTGGCATATTGTTTGCATATTTTCCTTACATTCCCTGTTATGTTCCTATATTCCTAATTCCTTGTAAAAAGATCCCTCCCCTAACATTTCCCTCATGTCCTTGTCCCCTTGAAACAACATAAAATTCAGCATTTTTTACAGGCAGAAACAGCAGTCCAGTTTGTCCACTTTGCTCCTAAACTATGTTAGAAACTGAAACTTATAAGCAAAGTGATGACCAATCATCAGCAGAAATTGAGGAACAGAGGTAGCCACGTAGGAGTGGTAAGGGTGGACATCATAAGCGAGAGGATCCCACCTCTTTGATAGAGTTACAAGCTTGTCCTATGGCTGTATCATGTTTTAAATATATGTCTTGCTACGAATTTTGCGAGAGGATCTCTCGGATTCAGCACCACCGAGATTTGGCCCGCCTTTTTGTTTTACATTTGCATGATGGACATGTCAACCTTGCAGGGGTAAACTTTATATTGACACCCGAAGTGATCTCACAGGCTACAGGGATACCTAATGTTGGTGAGGTGTGGAATAAGCGCAAGTTGTTAGATTTTGTTTTCTTTGAGCCTTATGTTCAGCCAGCATTCATGAGACATATGGCAGGTGTATTTCCATTCAGGTTTCTCAGAAACGAGTATGCTCCCATGGCGAAGCTCATTATGCATTATTTTACTTGTGAGGGCAGATTTTCACTGGTGTACTCATATCACATTCGCCTCTTGATGCATTTCACCCGAGTGAGGATGATGAAAATCCCGGTTTTCTTCTTTTAGAACATTCAGAGGATGGTGCCCATGTTGCAGAGGAAGACCCTGGCACAGCAGTACAGGAGCCTTTACCATCATGGTTTGATTCGGCTAGTAGTATTGCATCAGTTGACTCAGCAGGGCATCTCATGGGAGGAGTTCATCTCTTGTGAGTTTTTCACAGTACCATCACTGCCACATCCTGAGGTTTTTCACGAGGAGGGAGGACCATCACATTAGCATGACATCCCTGTTACTAGACATGTCAGCTCCTCACCTCCGGTCACCTATTAGAGAGGCCCAAGGATCTTACTTGCAACAGCTCGGTGAGTACTTTCTCCACGCCAGGTGGAAGGGGTCTCGCCTTCTTCATCAGCACCACGAGTGTTATCTCCACACCAGGTGGAAGGGGCCTCGTTTCCGATAGCAGCACAGGTATCAGAGAGGGGCAAGCAGCCCATGATTGAGGAGATATTGTCAGGTGATCCAGTTATTGATCTTAACTCCGGTTCTCCTAGCACAGAGCTCAAGGATATCATCCGAGAGAAAAGTACCAAGATTCAGTCGCTGCAAACGAAATTATTGATGGCAAAATGGATAATCAACTATTTAGAGAAGCGAAACAAACAGGTGGAGGATGAGCACAAGCTATATGAGCTGCAGAAAATTCGTGAAGACCGGGAACTGGCTCGTAGGAGACCCGGTGACTTGAGACCCATAGATCGAGAATCTATGTTTATTTGGGACAATGCTCATTTGAAGAGGTTGTTGGCTAAGGCCAATCAAAATAACAAACTGCTGAGGAACATGAAAAATCATTATTGGGCACGGATGCACGTGTGCAAGGCAAAGATGAAAGTGCTTCAAAGGCGGTTGGCAAAGGCACTAAAACGGAGAAAAAGGCCCAATCCCCTCCGTATCTTGGCCAAGGCTTCCTTGATGGAGCATAGTACTAAATAGCTCAGCCACAACACAAATTTCAAAAAATTTTGAGCATTTTGGGTCATTTTTGGTATTTTTTGGCAATTTACAGGTTTTTGCTCATTAACGCGTCTCACCCCTGGTGAGACATGTCGTCCTGACACCTCCATTTGAAAACAACTCAGCATTTCCAGATTTTGCATGCAAAGTTACATATGCACATGGAAGGACTTGAGATTTTATGATGTTTTGGGCCTCCAAAAAGTAAAAAAACATGCAAAATTTGACTTTCTGCCACCTTTTTGAACTGCAGAAAGCTGTCTTGGGAGAATTGATTTTTGACAGGGCAAATGAACTCTAAATCCAAAAATTCCAGTTGGGTTGGAAATTATACTCACAGACCTTTCCAAAAAGCCTACTCTTGCCCTATTTGGCCACCTACAAGTTCCCCAAACATAGCTTCAAAGGCGCGCGACATGTCAGGCAGAGGCGCACGACATGTTGGACAGTTTTCACAGGAAATTCATCTACAGCTCAGGAATTCGCCCAGCTTTGACCAGTTTTGACTTAAGATGGGATTTTTCACCCTCTTTGATGTAATTAATGTATTTTAATGTTACCATGACACTCATTTACCTATTCTAGAAGATTCATGCATGAAATAGCAAACATTTAATGAATGGATTGGTTTCCTAGTTTATAGAGGCAAGTTGTTTTGACTGCCTAGATTTTAGTGCTAAGTTTAGAAGTGGTTGAAACAGCTCCTAGAAGGATGAGCTCGACCCCTAGAGGCAAGGGAAGAGGTTGGATTGCCTATATTATGTACTTTCATACTCATTTTCATGGTTGGACTCTTGAGGGAGAAGCTATCATTGTATTATTTCACTGTATCTCTGCAATTTTTGGCTAAGGAAGACCAGGGTTTTGCAGTCCTCTTTGGGATTCTTGTGGTTACATGTGTTGATGGTGTGTTTCTCAATGTTCTTGTAAGTTTGTTATGTGATTCATTTCCTTTCTTTACTTCTGCACATTAAACAAATGAAGTGTTAAAGTAAGAATTCATGTTTGCCATGCTCTGCTTTTAAGTTTGTTTAATTTCAATGTTTTCTACTGTTTAAGGAGAATTCAGAGTTATTGTTTGCTCTCCTTAGCTCCTCACCTGTCATTCCTGATCATCCACCTCAATCAAAGGCATCAATACTGTCTCCTACCTCGCCCCAAAGAACCCCCTGTAGAAACTATGTCCAATCCCCGCACGCAAAATTGCCATCCCCTCAATTTGCCACCAAAAACCCCAAAAAACCCCAAATCAACCCTTTTGATTAGTTTACTAGCCTAATATCAGTGTTACCTTATTGGTCATCTCATCTATTGGAGATTTTACGAGATAGACCGGAGAGAGCCTTATCTTGCCCCGTAGGGCTAGCTACGAGGCTAAATGGTTTGATGTAGCCTTGAGGTTTGCCTTTCTCAGCCTGAGGTGAAATTTCAAGCGCTAACAGACTCTTTTCTAATTTGTACCATATTATTTGATTATGTAATGTGTTGTACAAGAAACATTGTCTTCATGTGCCTGCACCTAGTACATGTCATGTGTCAAAGTCAAATATTATAAGAACTTAAATTCTATTGGAATATTTGATTGCATGAAATTTTATTAGTTTTGCAAATAGGTTTATTTCAATTTTTTACATATAAATTTACATATTTATGCCTATGAATAAAATACATTATTTAGAAATGGGAAATGTGTGAAGGTAGATTTGATCACTTCTTTCGATTATGTTTACATGGAGCTCAATACTTTGGTTGATAAATTCTCAAAAAATGGACTCTAAAGTTTAGGACTTCAGGCTAGATTATTCTACTTGAGTTTAGAAATGGTTTCCTTGTCAACATTCTTTCTATGTCAACATCTTTTTCTTGGATTAGTTTATATGTATTACATGTAATATTTTTGTATTATATTTAATATTTTACTTAGCATTTTTTCTTGGATTAGTTTATATGTATATGTAATTTGCAGAGGCATCTCCCATACGCTACCCAACCGCAGGTCACCAGAGTGTGGGGGGATCTACTATACATGATCGGGTTCATGATCGACTAGGTAGCCCACCTAGAGTGCATGTTCCACTCGTAGATCTTGCCTCTTACCTATTTCAAGTACACCTCCTACATTTTTAATCCTATTTAAACTTTATTTTTTTATGCCTTGAAATTGTCTTTAATTTTTATATAATTTTCAACTGACGTGTTTGAATTTAATGTATCTGTTAGTATGCTTCTAGGTTGTTAAATATATATGTTAAATTATGTTTATGATTTGCAAGCCCTCAGTGAGGTGACACTGAGGATCACAGTGCAACATTGACCCCTCCATGGGATGATGCTACAACTAGTATCACATTGGAGGATGTTACGACCAAGAATACATGGATCACATAAGAGTTGATTAACATCCCTGTGAGTTCATCTACTAGGCATATTTTGTCTTTGATGCTGGAAATCATCAAATGGTTGATTGAGACATACCGAAGGTTAGTCCAGAGAGTCACCTCCTACATTCCATATAGACGATTAAGAGGCATAAGTTTAGAGGCCCACATACTTGGGAAGTGGTTAAAGAGGCAACAAAGAACATTGATGTTTGTGGGGAGATGTTCGACATCCGTCCAAATCACCCTGCTAGACATAAAGGTCTGATTTCACTCAAACATTTTAATAATGTTGAAGCAACCCCTTTTGCGTATGATATATTCATTGGAGCTTAGATCCAATTCCTCTACCATGACCAAGTCACCCTTTATTTTTCCAAGCATATATATGTAGAGTTTGTGTCACATATGAGGTCGGATTACACTTATACCGGATCACATTATTATCGAGGCATCCTAGGATGTACATATGATTGTGAAGGGGATCGTAGGGACCCTAGGCATGTACCACCACCTTCGATATGGTTACCACTACTGCCTCTGAGCATGGTATTTCCAACAGATCTAGAGGAGTCACTACAACTCAGTGTTGAGACTAGATATACCATTGCAGATGGCATGCAAATGCCATTGGTCAGTGCACATGTTTCATTGCATGGAGAGATTAGATTACCACCACCATTTCCTCATGAGTTGCTAGTTCTTTTATATCATGATTTAGTTCTCGCGATTTTACCCATTGACCAATTTTTGTCATATGCATGTATGTGTCATGATGTGATCTGTGACACTTGGAGGGTACACTTCCCATGTGAAATAGGCCATATATATATAATTTAATATATATATATATATATATATATATATATAAATATATATATATATATAATATATATATATATATGAAACTTTTGAATCTTATCATAAAATTATGCATAATTATTTATATTAATTTAATTCGTATTGGATTGCATTTATATTAATAAATTCAGGATAACATGTAGACACAATACTCCAACTACATGGATGAGATTATGAGGCCATCCAAGGGGGAAATTGATCATCTAGACCATCCTCCACGAGTACATGTTTCCATGGATTCTCCTCCACCTCGACATCCACCTCATAGCACTCATGTGGAGGAGAGTCACTATGTACAACCACATGGACCAGTAGTTGAGGTAAACTTTTTTATTCTTAAGATTTCAACATTTTTTTTAAGTTACATGCATGCTAATTAATTCGTAGACTAATTACAATATTTCCTTGTCATTATGTACATAGACCCATATGTAGAGCGTTGTCAATGTCGAGGTTATTTGGATGTATGAGTGGATGCTTGGTATAGAGGCATTGACAATGTAGGTCCATCATTGCGGGTCTCAATATTTGAGCCACATGCAGGGGAACACCAAACCTAGATTCATCATACCCCTATGCTATCTTACTTGCATTTGGACTTGATTGAGGTTAGTAGATTCATATATGTAATTAAAAATGGGGTTCTAAATCATCTATTTTCATATTATTTATTTCGTACAAATAATGATCTAATTAGTTTGAATTTGAATGTGTTATATTGTAGTACCAGATTGTGCACATTTACTTTATGCAATAGAACTCACATAGGAGTTCTAGTTGTACTTAGAGTGTATAATTTGTATATTTTTAGGCCCATTTCATAGGGCACATTCACATGTGATATCTACTTTGCATATTTTCATACATGGACAGTTTATGGATGTATATGGACATTATTTCAGCTTAAGGATGCTTATTATTTTAGTTTATCCATGTTCATGTGATATTTGTATTTTGTATATATTTTCATATATATAGTTTATTGATACATTCATTATTTCGGTTTATGGATTTGTACTAATCATGTTTGTGGATGTTCATTAATTTTAGAAGTTTATGGGTCTCTTAAAACTATTTTGCTAGTTTAAAAAAAAAATCCATATAATCTAATTTTTATTAAAAATATATAACATTTTTTATTTCTAGTTTCATAGACTACGAAAATAAGTGCAACCTTAAGTTATGATGCAAGTCACTTTGATACTTAAAATGAACTAAAATATATGATGGTTGAATTAGAAAACACAAATAAGATTGAAACTGTTGGGTATAAGACCAAAGTCCCACATTGACTAGAAGTGGGGAGGATCATGGGTATATAAGGATGGACAAATATCTCCATTGGTATGAGGCCTTTTGGGGTAAGTCCAAAAGCAAATCCATGAGGGCTTAGGCCCAAAGTGGACAATATCATACCATTGTGGAGATATGTGGTGTCCAGAGTCCTTACAAGTGGTATCAGAGCCATGCCCGAAGTTAGCCAAGTGGATGAATCCTCGGAATGTTGAACGAAGGTGGTGGGCCCCAGTAATATCATGATGGGATCCGTGGATGAGCTCGGTTAGACAGGCATGTGCTCCGGATTCTTCATGGACGAGTCCTAGTCCCAACACGGTGAAGAGGAGTTGACCTGGGATAGAGCAAGCTCTCGAGGCAGGTGGTGTTCCATGTAAG